>JADZMA010000051.1:62312-94131 GCA_020796225.1 Arion vulgaris | reverse complement strand
GATCTAATTATAATGAGGTGACATGCGATAAACAGTGTGCTCAGCACTCGTAGCTACCATAGTGCTGACTGTAACACTGACCATTCACTGATATGTAGCAAAGTTAGGCTGAAAATAAAAACACTCCACCATTCGAAGAGGAAAGGGTGGCCACACATTAACACCGAAAATACCACCAAACCAGAAATGGTACAATCGTTCTGCAAATCATTAGGAAGCATTCTCCAAAGCACACCAAAAGGAAATGCAGAAACAAAGTGGTCCTACATCCGGGACGCCATATATAATTCGGCCAAACCACCGTTGACACCCGAGATAAGCAAAACTCTTATTGGTTTGCTGCAAACATATTAGAGCTGGAGCCTTTCATATCAGAAAAAGAACTGCTCTTCAGAACCTCAAAAACAATCCAAGTATCAAGTCATTTCTTGCTCTTAGATCTGCAAGAAGAGTCGCACAAAAAACAGCCATACGATGCGCAAACGACTACTGGCAGGAGTTATGCAGGAATATTCAGCTCTCCTTTGATACTGGATACATAAGGGTGTTCATGAGGGCATCAAAAGACTGCTCTCTTAAAACAAAACAGGAAGGCTAATCGACGCAAAAAACCAGATGGAACGCTGGGTGGAACATTATCTAGAGTTCTATTCCACCCAAAATATTGTAACTGCCATCGCGTTCTATGCAATTAAAGCTCTTCCGACCTTGAGCACATTAGACCAGATGCCCTCAGAGGCAGAAATCAGTATTGCAATTGACGCCTGACAAATGGAAAGCAACTGGAAAGGACGGCATCCCCCTGAAGTAATCAAATGTTAACAAACCCTCCTGACTAGTCTGCATGAATTATTGTGCCTAGCTGGGAGGAGGAGAAGTGCCTCAGGACATTAGAGATGCAAACATCATCACCTTGTATAAAAATAAAGGTGATCGTGGTGACTGTAATAACTACCGTGGTATCTCGTTGCTCAGCATCGTGGGGAAGGTCTTAGCACGCGTAGTACTAAATAGGTTACAACAGCTAGCAAACCAGGTATACCCTGAGTCACAATGTGGAGTTAGATCCAACAGATCCACTATTGACATGTTATACTCCTTGAGACAACTGCAGGAGAAATGTTGCCAACAAAGAATGCCACTGTACATTGCCTTCATAGATCTAACAAAGACATTTGACCTAGTGAGTAGAATTGACCTCTTCAAGCTTTTGGAAAAATCGGCTGCCCTCCTACATTGCTTAAAATCACAACATCATTCCATAACAACATGAAGGGTAAAGTGATGTTTGATGGGGCCTCCTCCATCGATTTTACTATCAACAGCGGTCGTCAAGCAGGAGTGCACTTGCTCCCACACTCTTTGGGATATTTTTCTCCTCTTCTCTCCCATGCTTTTGAATCCACAGAAGAAGGAATATTTCTCCACACAAGATCAGATGGAAAATTGTCCAACATGGCGCGACTCAAAGCAAAGACCAAAGTCCAAAGAGTCACCATCAGGGAACTTACGTTTGCCGATGATGCAGCATTAACATCACACACAGAAGAAGGGTTACAACACCTCATGGACAGATTTGCTGCAGCATCAAATGAATTCGGCTTGACCACCAGCATAAAGAAAACAAATATAATGTTCCAGGATATTTGCAGAGCCCCATCTATCAACATAGGTAGTCATACGCTTGAGGTAGTCAACACCTTTACATACCTTGGCTCTGTCATCAGCAGCAACCTTTCCCTCGATGATGAAATTAGTGGTCGCATTGGGAATGCCTCCACTGCTATGTTTAAATTAGCAAAGCGTGTATGGGAAAACAGGGCACTCACAAGAAACACCAAGACACAAGTATATAAAGCTTGTGTTGTCAGCACTCTACTGTATGGTAGTGAGACATGGACCACATATGCTAGACAAGAACATCGCCTCAAGACCTTCCACATGCGCTGTCTCAGGCGAATATACAACATCCGATGGCAAGATCACATCTCCAAAATAGAAGTTCTGAACAGTGCTGGCATTCCAAGCATGCACACTTTACTGAGCGACGTCTCAGATGGCTGGGACACGTGTGCCGTATGAGCGATTATAGAATCCCAAAGAACATTCTATATGGTCAACTCGCATCTGGTGCTAGACAGCATGGGCGCCCATTATTACGCTTCATTGACACCTGCAAGCGTGATTTAACTTCATGCGGCATAGACAAAGAACACTGGGAGAGGCTGTTCAAAGACAGGCAAGCATGGCGAGCGGCAGTGAGGGCGACTCAAAATAAAAGAAGAAAAACAACATCACATGTGTAGACAAAAGAGAGCACAGAGTGCAGAGAGAACATCCATGTATCGGCTCTAGTCTCCAGTTTTACCTGCAGCAACTGTGGCAAGGATTTCACCCAATATAGGCCATTACAGCCACAAGAAACGTTGTGACGCACAGAACATACTACGTGACGCAACACATATTGTGTCCTGAGACAAAGAGGCCAATGGATGAATGAATGAATTTCCCGCGGACACTACTAAAAGCTAAGGTGGGGCAATTATCCCAAAAAGACAAATTGCACGTGTTACGTACGTGTTAATAGTTCTGATTTGAGCTTACAATTGTTGACAATATTTGATTTTAATATTAGTTTGTCCCCAGAAGTGGCAAGTGACTGTTCTGTGTTTAAATCAGATATATAATATATCTGTATCAGTATACATTTTTTGCATTTATACTAATTAAATCTTTGTGTTTAAAAAAAGTAGATCAGGTAAAAGAATTACTTTTTTTCTAACATCAATTGAAAATGACTACGTTACGACAATAGGGACTCGAATAAAAAACCAGTATATCGCAGGTCATAACGTGCCTGTGGTGTGATATCAATAGTTATGTAGGTAAAATTGCTTTGGTCAAAGGCGCAATTCTGGGGATAACGAGGGTCGAGATTAGTGAGCGGACACTATTCAAGATCCTACCCCACCTCCACGTGGAGATCCAAGAAACAGATAGAAGATCCTGTCTGGCTAAGCGGGTAGGGATCGAGGGAGAGCTACTTTGGTATAAGTAGTGATGCAAGCATTTATGTTATACGAGATCAACTCGTAAGAAAGACGAGAAGAATCCGCGAGTGCTTGTCTCCGAATATTTCTTCCGACCAACGGGAAAAGCGAAATAAATTTAAAAAAACGAACGAATTGTATAAAACTGACAAGATACGAGTCGACAGGAGGAAAATATTCACGTTCCCTCGAGGAAATGGTGGCTACGTCTTTGTCCTCTCTCGGCAAAGATCTTCGGAAAAGATGCAATGTGTAGTGACGACAAAGGGGAAGATTGCAGTTAATTCCGTAAAAGAGGTCAAGCGGAGATATATACATATATTGGATAAAGTTGACCAAGCGCAAATCCTAAAGTTGTATTTAGCGCCTAACGAAACTGCCTTCCCTGAAACAACAGGAACGATACTGTTGTTCTTACAACTAACATCCCCGGAGAAACCTGGGCGGGTGATGCTTGGCGAGCGCAAAATCTAAGTTGCAATTATAGCGCCTAATGAGACGACCTCTACATTATTTATGGGAGCCCAGTCCAGTGTTTCCCAAGGTCAGAGACAATGCAGAGTAGAAACAGCAAATTGCCAAGTGCCGACACGGGCTTCGGAAAGGCTGAGAATGTTTCTATTCCGGAATAAATTCAACATGGTCTGAAAAGTAAGGCCGACGTTGTAAAGATTTAACAGGCTGTTCAAATCCAAATAATGGTGAAGGCCGACACTTTTCACGATGTGTTGTACGTGTAGGATGCCGTCCAAGAATAAGCTATGTGCCCCAAAAGACTGAAAATGTTCCTAATCTGGAACATAGTCAGAAAGGCTGCACAGTTCTTTGGCGTAGATCATAAAGCCCAAAAATATGGCGAAAGATGATCGTAAAAGAGCAAATCCTACCGCAAGCTACCCTAGTAAATAAAATACTGTCACTAAATCGGATGTGCTGGCATAGTCACCATAGGAGCATAATTTGACACAACGTAAATACGTTCTTGTCAAAGATCAATTATATATCACAATACGAATGATAATAATTGACCGCAATGATCGAACGCGAAGTAGAAATTAACTTGTTCAATTATACTTGTGACATTATCATTAATTCTCTGAATGAACGATTCACACTTTAGAAAATCCTTAGCAACAATTTGCAGTTTTTATATGACATTTTAAAACTCAAGGATATAGATGACAAAACGCTAGAAAATCATTGTACCAGTCTTCCGTCAATACTTTTGGTCGAAAATGAATCTGATATAAATTCAAATGATCTTCAAGAAGAATTACGAGATGTATCTCAAATGCTACCTTACTCTATGAAACCTTTTGATGTTTTAGATTATCTGTGCCAAAATAACTTGATTATTTTGTATGCGAATACTGCTGTAGCTCTGAGAATTTTATTAACACTCCCTGTCTCTGTAGCTAGTGTCTCTGTAGCTAGTGGGGAAAGAAGTTTTTTGTTTCAAATTAAAATGAATAACACACTACTTTAGAAGTTCAATAAGCCAAACAAAACTTTCAAATCTGTCATTCATTTCTATTGAATCTACATTTGCTGCCTCTCTAGACTACACATCCCTAATTAACGAATTTGCTAACGTTAAAGTTAGAAGGGTAAAACTGTGGTAAATTGTTGTAAATCGAAAGACAAACTCACTTTGGCTGTCGCCGCCGCTGACGACATTTGTCGTCCGGCTTCTTTTTGGCGCAAGTAAACCAAGATTTTCAAAATGGGAGATTTAGCTGATGATAGTGAGGTCCAAAATGACACAATCTTGAACTTTGATTGATTGGACTATGTTTATAGATTAATAGCAGTTTTTTTCCAGGGGTACAGGAGTAGGTGATGAACACCCACCTCGAAAAAGGGGCATTTCATACTGTGGATCGGTTTGGGGAGCGACGTCAACAGCAGTTACAGCAATAGCGTGTGGATTATAATGAAAATACTCTACATAAAGACAGTTAAGTAGATCATTAATATATGAACATTATGCCATAGTATCAAAGTCCTAAGTTTATTAGATTATTGTTTAATGATGTGTCAAATATTTTCACCCTGAAAACTGATTATGTCAAAAACATATCGTGGCAATGAGCCAGACTTGGTTAAATAATGGTGGCAGCAAATGTTTAAAGGGGCGGTATTTCAAAGACTTGCATCATACTGAAAAAATACACCGCACAGCCCTGAGAAGACCCATTCTCAAACTTAGCATTGTCGGGTTGTGCCCCCGCTATCCATTGCTCGTCATCCCAGCTGACCGGGACAAAGATGAAGGTAAGGTTTGGGATTGTCGAGTTTTGTCTTAACTAAATCCACTGTTTTCGAATATAACTGGCTTTGATCTTCTGTATTATGCTCATCGAGTCGTTGAGCATGCATGCATGAGTGAATATTTGCGTCTGTAGCCACTCCAGGATTTGTCATAATATCCATAAGTATGCTGCAGGTAGTTGTCGCATATGTGCCACTTGCCTTTTGATGATTTTTCTTTAGCTCTAGCTGAAAGGCCCAATCACCTGACTGTGCCGAATCACATAACCATCAGTGAAGAACATCATTTTCCTACCGATGGTAGTCATTTAGAACGCTTCAACTTCTGCTTTGATTTGTGGGGTGAATCTCGACTTGGTTTGTTTATCGTGGTGACTACTCAGTGAATTGTCGGTGTTCAGTGGGTATTGGTACCACTCTTCTCCGTGAGTTTGTCCTGAATGGACATACGCGTTATATGACCTCCTCGCTCGGCCCACCCACGACTGGCCACGTTCAAGTCTATTGTCTTTGTACATACGCATTGTATGACCTTCTCTGCTCGGCCCAGCCACGACTGGCCACGTTCAAGTCTATTGTCTTTGCACATACGCATTGTATGACCTCCTCTACTCGGCCCAGCCACGTTGAAGTCTATTGTGTTGGGTGTCACATAGATCTACACAAATGTATGTCTCTAGTGCTGACTTAACTATCAGTTCGAATGTTGACAATATTCCTTTCCATGAAGTATAAAGAATGCATATCAGCATCTTGTCCTGTCTTCCTCTCTCGTTTCTGTTTGATTTCAAAAATAGTCGAAAATGGATTCAAACCTTCCTTTATCATAACAAACTCTAAACATTATGCCTTTCTTTTTTATATTGAAAATACGTTTTCCTGTGCATGGTCTCTAAAAACATAAAAGTAATTTTTTTATCAGTCGATGGCATTATCATATTCTCCTAAAAAACCCTGATTTTTTCGCCTCCAGAGATTTTTATGTATGTTTATTAATTGTCCATGACTTGCATCTATATATGTTATTGATTTTCATAGCACTGAGAGCTGTCTATCTCTCTCTCTCTCTCTCTCTCTGACTACAGAGGGACAATTCAGTTTATGCAATCATCAGCTCCATCATTAAATCATCAATTCATTCTGCAAACATCAACCACTAGTTCATGCAATCATCAACTCACTCGTTCATGCAAACATTAACTCACTCGCTCCCTGCAATCATCAACTCACTAGTTCATGCAACACAACTCATTTTGTTCATGCAATTAACTCACTGTTTATGAATCAAACCCCACTCGTTCATGCAATTCAACTCACTCCTGCAATCATTAACTCACTTTTGCTCATGCAACACAACTCACTAGTTCATGAATTAACCCACTAGTTCATGAAATCATTTAACTCACTAGTTCATGCAATCATAACTCACCCCGTTCATGCAATCATTAACTCACTGCTTTATGCAATTATCAACCCCACTAGTTCATGCAATCAAACTACAGTTCATGCAATCAAACTCACTAGTTCATGCAATCATAATCACCTAGTTCATGAAATCAACCCCGTCGCTCATGCAATCATCAAACCACTAGTTCATGCAATCATTAATCACAGTTCATCAATCAAACTACTAGTTCATGCAACCCCAAACTCACTGTTCATGCAAATTACCTACTAGTTCATGCAACTATTAACTCACTGCTCTTGCAACATTAACCACTAGTTCATGCAATCATTAATCACTTTTCATGCAATCATCAACTCCCGATTCATGAACAACTACTGTTCATGCAATTTAAGTCACTCCTCATGTAGTCACAACTACCAGTTTGTAATATTAACTACCTGTTCCTCAATAACTCACTGCTCATGCAATCATCAACTCACTAGTTCATGCAATCATTAACTCACTAGTTCATGCAATCATTAACTCACTAGTTCATGCAATCATTACCTACCTGTTCTGTAAAACCAAAATCACCGCTCATCAATCATTAACTCACTAGTTCAAGCAATCATTAACTCACTAGTTCATGCAATCATTAACTCACAGTTCATGCAATCATTAACTCACCGCCATGCAATCATTAACTCACTAGTTCATGCAATCAATAACTTTACTCGTTCATGCAATAATCAACTCACTAATTCATGCAATCATTAACTCACTCGTTCATGCAATCATTAACTCACTAGTTATGCAATCATTAACTCACTGCTCATGCAATCAAAATCACTAGTTCATGCAATCAATAACTCAATCGTTCATGCAATAATCAACTCACTAATTCATGCAATCATTAACTCACTGTTCATGCAATCATTAACTCACTCCTCATGCAATCATCAATCCTACAGTTCATGCAATCGTTAACTTACTAGTTCATGCAATCATTAACTCACTAGTTCATGATCATTAACTCACTCGTTCTGCAATCATTAACTCACTGCTCATGCAATCATCAACTCACTAGTTCAGAACATTTCACTAGTTCATGCAAACATTAACTCACTAGGGGCATGCAATCATTAACTCACTGCATGCAATCATTAACTACTAGTTCATGCAATCAGTAACTCACTCGTTCATGAATCATCAACTCACTAATTATGCAACATTTAACTACTGTTCATGCAATCATTAACTCACTCGCTCATGCAGTCATCAACTCACTAGTTCATGCAATCATTAACTCACCTGTTTATGCAATCATCAACTAACTAGTTCATTTAAACACTAACTCACCGTTCATGCAATCATTAACTTACCGTTCATTAATTATCAACTCACTCGTTCACGCAAACAACTACTCTGCATGCAATCATCGCTCACACATTCACGCAATCATCAACACTCCCTGTACCAGTATTTACCGAAGTGTTATACAGTGATACCAGCCTTGTGCCAAGCTGATACTATCATAAACGAACACTCCTAATACCTGATTCAACAAACGAAACACATAAGAGTAACTCCCCTCCATACATCAATACACACTCTAAAGAAAAAAACACAAAAGAAATAACACCAACGTCACGATTCAAGAACAGTAATTATAAAGCATCTATTGTACATTGAAATTTACATCATTATTCATAAACATAATGCTCCATAATACAATAATAATAAATCACATCTCACATAAATCAAACTTTTGAAAATTGCCAATTATAGCAGTTAATAATATTTCATTAAATTAATTCCGGGTTCGTATTCCTTGTCCTTCCTAGCACGAAGAGCCTCACAACAACAAATACCAGTCTTGCAGAACTTTAGGGTCCACCGTGACCTAAACAGTACAAAAATCACCTTTACGACATAAAACAGTGACTCGACAATTCAGTCTTGTAGAATATAATACATCACTAGATGCCAAAACAGTAGAAATGACGTTGTTTAACCAAAAGACAGTGACTCACCACATTTTCAGTCCTGTAAAATATATAACATCACCAGATGCCAAAACAGTAGAAAAATAAATCACACAGATGCCAAAACAGAGAAACTAACATCAACAGATGCCTATCAGTACTTAACTACGTTGTCTAATCAAAGTAAAACATCACGACCGCGTCTTGTCCCTTATCCATTCCCTATGCCCCGTCCTACTGTCCAGTCTCAGCTTCAATCATAATCGACTACCCAACAGTACTCAACGTACCATCCAGACTCAATGACAATCCGATTAGTCACCAAAATATAAAAAAATGAGTCGTTTACAACTCAAGTAACTCGTGACAACTGATGAGCTGTCATCACCTATCATCACCATAAAACAATCACAACAAAGGAAATAAATCAAAGTGGTACAAACAACTAAAATATAAACATGAATTTACCCCTCTTATCCTCCAGGAACAGTAATACTGTTACACTCGTTCATGTAATCATTAACTCACACGTTCATGCAATCATCAACTCACTAGTTCATGCAATCAACCTACTAGTTCATGCAATCCTCAACTCACTCGTTCATGCAATCATTAACTCACTCGTTCATGCAATCATTAACTCACTCGTTCATGCAATCAACTCACTAGTTCATGCAATCATTAACTCACTCGTTCATGCAATTATCAACTCACACGTTTACGCAATCAACTCACTTGGTTGCACACGTGAAATTATTGTGAGGAAAATGCGCTATGTCCTTGGATTGCCAACGATGGCCATGAGACACAAATGCGCACAGGCAAAGCTATCTGAGATTTTTGGGACACAAACATCCTCTGACAAATCAATAAATGAAAACAAGGGAAGGCGATTAAAGAGAGATCGATCCTGGATAGCCGAGGCAGAGGATGTTATTTAGAAGATCTGTACTCGAGATGAGCTGAGGTAGGTGTAGAATAGATGCCTCTATCAGAGGATATGATGCTTACGCCAGGTTGTCAGTACACTTGGACGCCGCTGTAGAATAGGCCCAGGGAGTCACAATGTGAAATTCTGCACTTGTGGATCAGCACTCCCATCCAGGTGATACCATTATCTACCGATGGCTCTGTCAAACGTGGCACCAGATCATCGTGGACTTACTCAGCAGAACGAAACAGTCGCACACTTCCAGAGGGATGCGGGCTTGAGACAACAAATCGAGTAGACTATGGAGATTACCGCTGCATCCAGGGTTCTGTCTTGGGTGGCTGAGTAACAGGTTACCCATACGATCATCATATCAGATCGATGAATATGCTTCAAATGATTGAATCTGGAAGTATGCGTGTGGAATGGGTCGACATCATTCGGAAATCACATCTCAAGAAAATGACTTGACTGTACACGCCTGTACATGCTGGAGTGCGGGGTAACGAGCGTGCTGACCTCTTGCAAACAGTGCCCTGACTCAAGTGGACAGAAGTATGGACAGAGCCGATATCATCAATGCGGTACGCTCTCAATTAGGACATGGGCGGGTCTCAGACACTTGAACGAGTTCGAGAATTAGGAGTTAAGTTTGGACATGTCAGACAGTGTCGTTTTCGTGGTAGAGAGAGAAGATATAGTAATCAACTTTTCATGGGTACTATGAGCAAATGAACTTTGGGGTGGCTCAACGGAGGACAGAGCACGAGTGGGAATGGCCAATGTGCCATGACGTCGATCGCATAACATAACATAATATAGCTCACTCGTTCATGCAATCATCAACTCACTCGTTCTCGCAATCAACTCACTCGTTCATGCAATCATTAACTCACCGTTCATGAAATCATCAACTAACCTGTTCAACTAATCATTAACTAACCTGTTCATTAAAAAATGGTTTTAAAGCCGAAGGATTGACTTATTGCACGCGGTGACCCCATATGGCTCTGTCACTCTCCGCAGAAATGGCACACCGAGAGTATTGCACAAAGCACGAACTCCGTAGCTCCGGAAACAATCCTAGGTCTCTGGAAAATACTCTGAACAGAAGGCCGCGGTCCGGATTCTAACCCACGACCTTTGACTCGCAAAGCAAAGGGCTTAACCACTCAGCCACAGATACCACCTTCATAATCAACTCACAAATGTATGCAGTCATCCACTCAATACTTTACTTGTGAGTTCAGCTTTTACGAGGTATCAATCAGTAAATCATTTTTTCACTTATTTAGTCAGTCAAATATTCAATCATTTTCTTAGTCATTCAATGTTTTAGATATTCATTCAATCATTCACACACTCGTTTACTCATTAAAAGATTCAATATCGGGATCAGTGAGTGAATATTTCATTAACTTATGCAGTAGCTCACTAATTTATGTAATTGCTAAATTATTCAAATATGTACAAGCTCATTCTGTCAACAATTTATTTAGTCACATAATAACTGAGATTCAAGTTATGTCAGACAATCATTGACTCATTTAATGAGTTAGTCAATCATTTATTCCTACATAAAATATGTCAATCATTCACTCACTCGATTAATAATTCAATGACAGGAGCTGCTCGTAATTAAGATCCAGTGGGGTCGGCCCACCAAACATTCTGAGTAACGTGTACTTATTATTTTATAAAATTATTTCTTCATAATATTACTTTTAACTTGACACAGATTAGCTTTGCAGTTGAATATATAACACTAAAATATAAATATTATATCATAATAACATAATAATGTTAATAATATATAAAATATAATTTTAAAAATATTATATACATTCTGAATACAGTCACCTATTGCAGTTCACAATTTTTTGGTAGTTCATTTAAAAAGTGCCTATCTACGATGCAATATTGCGACCTTTGACCATTGACGTCTACCTGCAATGATAATTGTCAAAACAATTACGTCATTTTCATTCATCCGTTAGCAAATATATTCATACACGTCAACTCAATTTTTGATTAAATAGTCCCTTTAAACATCGATTTAATCATGATTTATATATAAAAATAGTATACAATTATAGAAAATCATAGAACAAAGTTACTAATCATCATAGAATAGTTTAAGCTAATCGCCAATTCCCAATATACATTTGACTATGACAATGTACTTCACTTTCGTTCACATAACTGATAAGTTTACGAAGAGAGATTATATCTTACACAATCACCCAATATGTTTATAGTCGCTCTGGTGGAATGAATGCAATCATCAACTCACAAGTCTGTAATGCGGTGACGCGCATTCAATTCAAGTAGATGCTTTTTTAAAATCTTCTCTGGGCTCTCATGCCGTTTGAAGTGACCGAAATATTTATTTGTCTTTTATTTTGTTCTTTAATAGCCAACTTGTGGATGTGGGAATGAGCATTTGATGAGGCATGAAAGCATATGTGTGCTTTTGAATGTTGGTGTTACAGATGAGTCATCAGTGTGTCATGGACTGAACGGAGAGCAAGTTATTCTATGCAGAAAAACATTAAGGATCAGAGAAAAACTGGCTGATGCTACAGATGGGATAGAGAGAAATGAGATATTTTGGACATATAGAGAGACATGGAAGGAGGGGGCGCTGGAAAAGGACCGTACGAGGAAGGATGCCGGCAGGGAGAGAGGAGGACCACGGGAAGATGGATCCGGGATATAACTGATGGTTTGAACATATAACTGCAGAGACAGAACATCTGGTCTAGTGAGAGAGTGAAATTCAGAATACTGTGGTGGCAAAGTTCTGCTCAGGACAAGCTACTTGATGATGATGATGAATAAGCAACTCTATTTAATATCAAGCTGTGACAAAACAGAAGCATTTGTACTTTTTCGAAAGGGGAATAACTTCCGGAATAGACAAATAATAGTAATAGCCACAAAACAATGATTTTCCAAAATTGTTTCTGGCCCATCAAGAAAAATGACCACGAGCCGCCACTGGTCAATGCTTTGTTTAAAAAGATAATTCTGCTCAGTCAAACAGTCAAACACTCACTCACTCTGTTATCTAATTAACCACTCCCTCATTCATTCATTTCTTCTTCGGCAATCTGAAGAGAATTTTTTTATTTCATCAGTGTATCGTTTGGTTGGTCAAGCATTTACTCACGCGCTCAATCAATCATTCAATAATTGGTTAAGTCAGTAAATTATTTACTCTCTGTTCCATCAGTCAATCATCTTCTCAGTCTTATTGTCAATCATTTACATCATTTCAATCAGTCAATAATCTACTCAATCCTATTGGCAATCATTTACATCATTTCAATCAGTCAATCGTTCAAACAATCGTTCAGGCAATCAATCATGTTCTTACTCATCAGTCATTCAGTTGTTCAGTCAGTCTATGACTCATTCGCTCAATCAGTAAATCATTTACACATTGGAATGGGTGGCAGCATTGAAGATCACATCTCAAGAAAATGACTTGGTTGTAGACAGCTGGACATGCTGGAGTGCAGGGTAACAATCGTGCTGTATTTCTTGCAAACAATGCCCCGACTCAAGCGGGCTGAAGCATGGACAGAGTCGATGTCATCAATTCGGACGCTCTAATGCATGTTATATGGGTGAGTCTCGACATTGGACGAGTGCGAAATTAGGAGTTAAGTTTGAACAGCCAGACAGTGTCGTCTTCGTGGTAGAGAGAGAAGGTATACTAAGCAACTTCTCGTGTGTACCGTGAGCAAACGGACTTTAGGATGGCTGCTGCAGTGAAGGACAGAGAACGCACGAGAATGCCCAATGTTCATTTACGTCGATTGCATAACATAACATAACATAACATTCACTCATTCTACAGGCGAATCGCTCTTGATATGTCAGACAACAGTCACAAACTCAAGCACAAATGTTACTGTGATTTGTTTTGCCCACATAACAGCTCATAAATTTCAAACAATCCTGGAACGAACAATGTAATATTGAAAGTCCACATCTTTAAAATGTCGGTATATTAAAGTTGTCACCTGACATGGCTATAGCAAAATTGAAGTCAAATATGAAAGTATCTCAGGCAGTGGCGGCTCTTGCTCATTTTGTTTGGTGGTGCCAGATACAATTTGTTGAGAAAATCATAGTTTTGGATGAGTTTATATTTTGGTACTATTGTAGAGGTACTGAGTGTGTCAAGAACAGAAAGCTTAAATGAATATCAGAAAATGGCAGTCATCATTTCTCGGACATGTGAGGAGAAAGGGGTTTGAACACATTACAGCAACTGGTAACATGAGTAAATAGCATTCAATATTTACAGTGGATTATTTTGGTGTGCAATAACACAGTACAACTTTGCACTGACTTGGCCGTGAAAGAATGTCCTTACTAAGCGAATTAATATCACATATGTCTCTGTACTAACTAAGCAGTTGAGAAAAGGTCAGAGGTCGCAATGTTAACAGACGGTCTAAATAGACCCCATTTCAACTGGACCCAAAAAATATTGCGCTGAAAATGCGTGAAGTATACTCATAAGAAAGGTGATACGTCTAATGATTGTATATGATACTTTAGCGTTATATATAAACTTTTAAAGCTAATCAGTATCACGTTCAAAGCACAATTATGAACAAATCATTTCTAAAATATGTAGGTGGATGTTTTGTGGATAAACTAAACTTTGCTATACCGTTACTCATTATATTTGGTTGAGCCCTACCCCACTGCCCCTTGACCAAACCGCCTCTGATCTGAGGTATTTTAAAAGTTCACACAGATCCGATACAGGTAAATTGAACTCACTTGTACTTAGGGAAGACTAATAGATGTTCTCACCAAACTTGAATCTGGAACGAGCTAACACAACACGTTTCTAAATGTAGATACTAAATACGTACAAGGTAAAGTAGTTTTACAAAGAGCAGTAACATGATATTAAGACGTTTCGACCACAAGAGCTTCATCAAGCAAATGTGCACAAGCACAACATGGGATACAATACGAATGTCCTATATAACAGACATAGTATACATATTGAGACGATGAGGTTCCAACTACTTTAGACTGAACATAATTGACTAAATGAGAAAAGAGTAAAAAAATGAGAACAAACTAAAAGGAAAAATATACAATGTCAACAAAATAATATTATAATATAGACACGTATATGTATACACAGACACAGGGTGCACGAGAAGGGCTGTTTCAAGAAGGTCATGAATAAAGGTTTTGGATCCAAAGTTCATGAATGATGTGTGTTGGACCCAAAATTTCAGGAATGATGTGTGTTGGATCCAAAACTTCAGGAATGATGTGTGTTGGATTCAAAACTTCAGGAATGATGTGTGTTTGATCTAAAACTTCAGGAATGATGTGTGTTTGATCCAAAACTTCAGGAATGATGTGTTTTGATCTAAAACTTCAGGAATGATGTTTCTTGATCCGAAAGTTCGGGAATGATGTTTCTTGGATCCGAAGTTCGGGAATAATGTGTTGGATCCAAACTTCGGGAATGATGTGTGTTTGATCTAAAACTTCAGGAATGATGTGTGTTTGATCTAAAACTTCAGGAATGATGTTTCTTGGATCCGAAAGTTCAGGAATGATGTTTCTTGGATCCGAAAGTTCAGGAATGATGTTTCTTGGATCCGAAAGTTCAGGAATGATGTTTCTTGGATCCGAAACTTCAGGAATGATGTGTGTTTGATCTAAAACTTCAGGAATGATGTGTGTTTGATCTAAAACTTCAGGAATGATGTGTGTTTGATCAAAAAGTCTATGAATAAAAAGCCCTGGATAGAAGTTTAGGAATGAAGTGTGTTGCGCCCAGATTTAGCAATGAAGTGTGTTGCGTCCAGAAGTTTAGGAATGAAGTGTTGCGTCCAAAGTTTAGCAATGAAGTGTTGCGTCCAGAAGTTTAGAATGAATGTGTTGCGTCCGAAGTTTAGGAATGAAGTGTGTTGCGTCCAGAAGTTTACAATGAATTTGGTTGCCAGAAGTTTAGGAATGAAGTGATTGCGCCCAGAAGTTTGGAAAAGTGTGTTGCGTCCAGAAGTTTAGAATGAAGTGTTGCGTCCAGAAGTTTAGCAATGAAGTGTGTTGCGTCCAGAAGTTTAGGAATGAAGTGTGTTGCGTCCAGAAGTTTAGGAATGAAGTGTGTTGCGTCCAAAGTTTAGCAATGAAGGTGTTGCGTCCAAAAGTTTAGGAATGAATTTGGTTGCGCCCAGAAGTTTAGGAATGAAGTGTTTGGTCCAGAAGTTTAGCAAGAAGTGTTTTTGTCCAGAATTTGGAATGAAGTGTTTGGGTCCAGAGTTTAGGAATAAAAGTGTTTGGTCCAGAAGTTTAGGAATGAAGTGTGTGGGTCCAGAAGTTTAGCAGTAGGTGTTGGTCCAGAAGTTTAGCAATGAAGTGTGTTGCTCCAGAAGTTTGAATGAAGTGTGTTGCGTCCAGAAGTTTAGGAAGGGAGTGTGTTGGTCCAGAAGTTTAGGAATGAAGTGTTGCGTCCAGAAGTTAGCAATGAAGTGTGCTGCGTCCAGAAGATTGGAATGGTGTTGCTCCAGAAGTTTAGCAATGAAGTGTTTTTGGTCCGAATTTTGGGAATGAAGTGTGTTGCGTCCAAGTTTAGCAATGAAGTGTGTTCGTCCAGAAGTTTAGCAATAAAGTTGTTGGTCCAGAAGTTTAGAATGAAGTGTCGGTCCAGAGTTTAGGAATTAAGTGTTTGCGCCCAGAAGTTTAGGAATGAAGTGTGTTGCGTCCAGAAGATTGGGAATGAAGTGTTTGTCCAGAAGTTTAGGAATGAAGTGTTTAAAGGTCAGAAGTTTAAATAATGTATGTCCAGAAGTTTAGGAATGAAGTGTGTTGGTCCAAAGTTTAGCAATGAAGTGTGTTGCGTCCAGAAGTTTAGCAATGAAGTGTTTGGTCCAGAAGTTTAGGAATGAAGTGTGTTCGTCCAGAAGTTTGGGAATGAAGTGTTTGCGTCCAGAAGTTTAGGAATTATGTGTTGGGCCCAGAGTTTAGGAATGAAGTGTGTTGCGTCCAGAAGATTAGGAATGAAGTGTGTTGCGTCCAGAAGTTTAGGAATGAAGTGTTGCGTCAGAAGTTTAGAATGAAGTGTGTTGCGTCCAGTTTAGGAATGAAGGGGTTTGCGTCCGAAGTTTAGAATTGAAGTGTGTTGCTCCAGATTTAGCAATGAAGTGTGTTGCGCCCAAAGTTTGGGAATGAAGTGTGTTGCGTCCGGGTTTGGGGAATGAAGTGTGTTGCGTCCAAAAGGGTTTAGCAATGAAGTGTGTTGCGCCCAGAAGTTTAGAAATGGTGTGTTGGTCCGAAGTTTAGGAATGAAGTGTGTTGCGACAGAAGTTTAGGAATGAAGTGTGTGGTCCAGAAGTTTAGGAATGAAGTGTGTTGCGTCCAGAAGTTTAGGAATGAAGTGTGTTGCGTCCAGAAGTTTAGGAATGAAGTGTGTTAGTAAAAAGTTCAGAATGAAGTGTGTTGAATCAAAGTTCAGGAATGAACCATATAATGAACTAGCATTATTGTTTTAAATTAGCTTTGATCATCAGATAAACATGTCAATTATGACCTGGATACTCCTAGCGTTAAATAGTGTTTTTGCAACTTTAAGAATATGGACGTCAAACCTAACACGTATTTGACTGGTTACTTCAGGATGTTGCTGAGTCACCAGTGTTCAACATCTTACAACAAATGTAACCAACATTCTTAACCCAAACAACTGGGCTGGACATTAACTTTTCCACAGACATCTGAATACAAATGACTAAATCAGATATACAAGAAAGAATCAAGACATTCAAGAGACATTGCCTTCCAGTCGCGTTGTTGTGGGAAGTCGTTTCCCTGTCAATCTGAGACGACGGTGTATGTTGCGGGGTCTTGTAAATTTTATAGTTATGGCTGACCTACCCGATGTAACCTTCGATGGATATTCTATCGAGGATATTGAATGCTCTGCCATCTTGGGATAACCTTCGATGGATATTTCATCGAGGATATTGACATACTCTGCCATCTTGGATAACCTTTAATTACTTCCAACATATGACATACCTGCATCTTGGGAAACCTTTGATGTACATTCTCTCTAACATAGTGACATACTCTGCTATCTTGGGATAACCTTTGATGTACATTCTTCAACATAGTGAGTACCTGTTATCTTGAATAACTTGATGTACATTCTCTCTAACATAGAAAAGACTCTGATCTTTTGGATAACCTTTGATGTACATTCTCTCAACATAGTGACAACTCTGCTATCTTGGGATAACCTTGATGTACATTCTCTACATATGTGACATAAATCTGCCATCTTGGGAAAAACCTTTGATGTACATTCTCTCTAACATAGTGACATACTCTGCTTCTTGGGATAACCCTTGATGTACATTCTTCAACATAGTGACATACTCTGTTATCTTGGAATAACCTTTGATGTACATTCTCTCTAACATAGTGACATACTCTGTTATCTTGGATAAATTTGATGTCATTCTCTCTAACATAGTGACATCTCTGTTATCTTGGGGTAACCTTGATGTACATTCTCTCTAACATAGTGACATACTCTGCTATCTTGGAATAACCTTTTATGTACATTCTCTCTAAAAGTGACAGACTCTGCTATCTTGGGATAACCTTTGATGACATTCTTCTAACATAGTGACATACTCTGTTATCTTGGTAAATTTGATGTCATTCTCTCTAACATAGGGGACATACTCTGTTATCTTGGGGTAACCTTTGATGTACATTTCTCTAATATAGTGACATACTCTGTTATCTTGGGATAACCTTTGATGTACATTCTCTCTAACATAGTGACAGACTCTGCTATCTTGGAATAACCTTTGATGTACATTCTCTCTAACATAGTGACAGACTCTGCTATCTTGGGATAACCTTTGATGGACATTCTATCGAACATAGTGACATACTCTGCTATCTTGGAATAACCTTTGATAGCAGTCTTGCCTTCAAACTTCATGTTTAGTAGTACATATAGAGTTGCAAACATGATCTCGCAGTTCTCAATGTTATGGTATCCGCTCACTTAGAGCAGCGACTATCAATCCTCTTCTCTTATTTCAACAATTGGTCATGTCCATGGTTGACTACGGATTTTCATTCTCAAGAAATCACAGTCACAATGTCCGCGATTGAAATCTATTAAGAATTAAGACATGCATATAGTCCTCGCTTGCACTAGAGATACTCCAATTGCGAAAGGGAAATATTTGCGTGCTTTTGTCCTCGTTAATGACATCGTTTAAGCTAAAGCATGTATGCCTGTTACTTCAGATTAGAAGCACCCACTGCACGTGCATTCTAATGTTGCTTAGGGTACAAGAATCAAGCGTGGCAAGCTTCTGATTATTCAATCTGAGAAGTTAACTGACAAGATGACCACAATGACGATACTACCGAAAGGAAAACCATGATCGCCGATATAATGGCGTATGGCGAAGTTACACAATGGTAATACAGTTGGAAGGGGTGGTAGAGATTAGTGCAATATTAAAGATGTGCTGACAATTGAGAAACTAATAGCACACAAAGGAAGTGATGATGATGTTGTTGTATATACAAATCTCTAAATTTTTTTCCTGGTGAGAAGTCTGGTTCGGGATTCTTATCTTGTAGACATGGTAGGGTCGTTGCAGAGTGAAATGGAGCATCCATGACAGCTACTTTTAGTATAAAGATGGACGTTGAGACCGTTACTGATACACCCCAGTGACTGGCTGGGACTCTGTTTGATGGAACATGTAATGTATGGCTCTCAATGTATATGTTTCAGAAGGTCAACACGGACGGCAGGTAGCGCTATGATTGTATGTCGTCTATCGGGGTCTCTAAAATAAAAAAAAAGCTTACGTTCTGAATATGCAGTCAGTCGCTGCAATGAGAGAGCGGACAGGTTTTCATCAACAACATTGATTGCCGGGAAACTGGAGATGGAAACTGGGGTTTTCATCAACAACATTGATTGCCGGGAAGTTGGAGATGGAAACTGGGGTTGGAGATGAACACTAGGGTATGTGTGTCATATTGAGTGTCTGTGTGTGTATGTTTATATGCGTGTATATGTGTGTGTATATACGTGTGTATGTTTGTGTGTAATAGCTCGTGAAACTTGTACATGTGTCCTGGAAAGGTTAATGAGAAAAAGCAAAAAAGAACTAATACTTAACTAAGGAGGACCATCAAGAATGGCAGGAAAAAGACCAGTACCACAGATCTCAAAATTGTCAATGGAATTTCCGAAAAGAGTTCCAACCAGTTTATGCGCCGTGGAAGGTTGATATAAATTATAACTTTTAGACCCTGTAATCTAAAAGAGCCTAAACTTGATTTTGCCGACGATATAGCCCTTTTGAGTTCATCACATCAAGATATTCAAATGAAAACAAACCTCCTCCAAAATATCTCAGGACAAATTGGTCTCCAAATAAACACCACAAAAACAAAAACTGTTGACCTTACCAGCAGTCCAGAAAATATTCAACTAAAAAACTACACTCTTGAAAAGTCAAAAGTTTTACATACCTAGGGAGTATGATGTCATCTACAGGATACAGCGCCAGAAATTCCACACAGAATCGCATTGGCATCAAGTGCTTTTAACAAATTGTCAAATATATGGAAGTCCAATTCACTCAGCAAGCACTTAAAATTAAGATCTTTAACTCTTGTGAGTTCCAGTATAAACTTATGGATGCGAGGTTGAAAGCAACAAAAGCTATAGAAAGAAAATTAGATAACTTTGAGAATAAATGTCTTAGAAGAATACTGAACCACAAATGGTCAGATTTCAGACCCAATACACAAATAAGACAAGAGACCAAGCAAGAAAATGTATCAAATTTTATAAGAAAGCGCCGCTGGAACTACATCGGCCACACACTTAGAATGGATGAGAAAAGACTCCCTTACCAATCCCTCATATGGACACCAGAGGGAAAAGAAAACGAGGAAGACCAAGAGAGACTCTGCGTAGAACCATCACCAGAGAAGGCTCAACGATGGGCCTAGTAAACATTAAAGACTTAAAACAAATAGCAACGAACCGCGAGACATGGAGAGCTATGACCTCTGCCCTATGCGCCCACAGGCCCAAGAGGAAAGACTAACTAACTAATCTAAAAGATCTCTTTTAGATCTCTTCAATATCGCTATAGCTCTCACACACTGAGGTCATATAACAATAACACAGCAAGCAATTGAGTTTAAGGTTGAGTATTTAGTTTAATTAGAATAATAATTCTCTCTCACTGAGAACAAGGAACTTATAGGCACCTTCTTAGGTCTTTCTCTCTCATTGAGATCAAGAAACTTATATATATAGGCACCTTCTTAGGTCTTTCTCTCTCATTGAGATCAAGAAACGTATACATATAGGCACCTTCTTAGGTCTTTCTCTCTCATTGAGATCAAGACACTTATATATATAGGCACCTTCTTAGGTCTTTCTCTCTCATTGAGAACAAGGAACTTATATATAGACACCTTCTTAGGTCTTTCTCTCTCATTGATAACAAGGAACTTATATATAGGCACCTTCTTAGGTCTTTCTCTCTCATTGAGAACAAGGAACTTATATATAGGCACCTTCTTAGTTCTTTCTCTCTCATTGAGAACAAGGAACTTATATATAGGCACCTTCTTAGGTCTTTCTCTCTCATTGAGAACAAGGAACTTATATATAGGCACCTTCTTAGGTCTTTCTCTCTCATTGAGAACAAGGAACTTATATATAGGCACCTTCTTAGGTCTTTCTCTCTCATTGAGAACAAGGAACTTATATATAGACACCTTCTTAGGTATTTCTCTCTCATTGAGACAAGAACTTATATATAGGCACCTTCTTAGGTATTTCTCTCTCATTGAGAACAAGGAACTTATATATAGGCACCTTCTTAGGTATTTCTCTCTCATTGAGAACAAGGAACTTATATATAGGCACCTTCTTAGGTCTTCGAAACAATCATTAACAAAAAAAACCATATCAACAATTGAAACTCTTTGATCAAATCTTAGTATATCAATCTCAGATCAGCCTTTCTCTTCCGTTGTTACTCTACGAGAATTGGGCTACAGCTAGTAACAGACTGCACATAAATCAGTTCACATGAGAAAAAATAAATAAACACACAATTGTTCTTTACCTTAGCGCCTATAATTACGAACTAACATGTTCATCACCAGACTGCTGTCTACCCCAGTTGGTTGGCACTCTCTTCTGGAACACTCTGGTCTACATCGTCTTATGAGTGGCATCAGATATGATGGGGAGCTGACTTAGGGGTTGTCGAAAGTGTGGTTACACAAACGGTCGTTAAGTTATCTCGTGTAAATGTCTATCAGCCGATGGGATCCAATTCTTGAGAATAGTTATATTATGAGTGTTAGTGGTTATCGATTATTACACAAGAAAGTCTTGACGTCGTCCCGACGTCCCTCGTCGATGTGGACTTCCTCGTTCGTCTGGGTAGTCTTTTAGGTCTAGTAAAGCTGGAAGTACCGGTGTCCTATGGTTCCGTCGTCTGGTCATCTGGTCGTCTGGTCATCTGGGTTAATGATGGTATCAGTGAGATTGTTCAGCTTCTTGAACGTCGCCAAGATTCTAATATGTCTGGTTAGGTTGAGCAAAACAATGATACGTTGAAAACATCTCCCATACTCAACTCTGAAGTGAGAAACTAATTCACAGTTTTCCTCGATTTGTTATGCACGGTTAAAGGTTGCTCACAACTCACAGTTTTCTCGATTTGTTATGCATGGTTAACGGTTGCTCATAACTCCCAGTTTCCTCGATTTGTTATGCATGGTTAACGGTTGCTCATAACTCCCAGTTTCCTCGATTTGTTATGCATGGTTAACGGTTGCTCATAACTCACAGTTTTCTCGATTTGTTATGCATGGTTAAAGGTTGCTCATAACTCACAGTTTCCTCGATTTGTTATGCACGGTTAAAGGTTGCTCATAACTCACAGTTTTCTCGATTTGTTATGGACGGTTAAAGGTTGCTCATAACTCACAGTTTTCCATAACATGGTTAACCTTCTATCTCTCTCTCTCTCTCTACATACACAATGTTCTTCTTCCCTTATGTTGAAATTTGACTGCTCAGCTCAAGGGCTCTAAGCTTAGTGTTTATAACATCACAATTTTTCATCACACGATTGAACTATCTCTCTATAATACGTACATGGATCTTCTTCCACTTGTTTCCGACTGCTCTCCTTAAGTGCTCAAAGATTACTGCCTTTCTCAATCAATCCTAACTCGCATATCTGTAACTAGCAAGCCAAACTGGCCCCTAACCTGTTCTTGAGATACCCGACTTAACGGGAGTCCTCGAATACCTCGGAATAAAACATTTTCTCGAGGTGGAGTACTCAACTGGTCAGTAACTGTGACTGGTAAACAAGTAATTTTACTCAAACTAAGTCAAGGACGCCAAGAGCAATAAGGGGGTTTTGGGTTGACCTGCGCCCCTTCTCACTAGGAACAGTGGCACACAATTACATGTGTATGTAAGAGTTTAGTTTAGTTTAGTTTAGTCGTCGGATCACCATCACTGCACGTCGAACAAATTAGTCCATAAGTGCTCCGATCTCTCCTCAGTATGTCCATCAGCGTGTGGCGACTAACGACACCGGTTCTTTGTTGGTTTACAATTCTTCTTTGTCTGCCAGCATAGCGTTCTTGTCGAGCTACACCACACTTAACTTTGAGGTCTTGCAGTCTGGTTAGTGTTGTGGATTCACCGCTATCACCTGAATCATGTACACGCCCTCTCTCCTTAAGGAATTTATAATATCAGCCTGGTCCATTGCTCGTCCGCTTTGGACAGCAGCCATACCTGCAAGCCTATCCACGCTCATTCCCCTTACACCTGCATGCCCTGGCACAAAAATAAAACTGATCTTTGTCGGCTTAGACCTCCCCAGCGATTCTATCCAATGTCTCCTAGCCCATCCTGTTTCAATCTTCCTGAGCATACTCATTGAGTCACTGAGAAAACATGCATGGATAAAGTCTGTGATTCTAGCCAAATCATCGCTTTGGTAACCGCCATGATTTCCATAGTGAGACTGCGTGTAGTCACGGCAAAACCACCACTGTCTTCCTTCACAACATCACCTCCGACCTGAGCAGTGAAAGCCCACGAGCTCCGCACATGTCGAATCACCGAACCATCCGTATAAATGATTCATCATGCTCAGATGCGTTCTCAAAAATTAATGCCTGAACCTCTGCCTCCACAACAAGTGGGTTGCGTTGCCTGCATTCTTTATCAAGTTCGATGCATACAGAAAGGATGTAGCGATTGCTCTTGCACTGGTATCCATTCTTCACCGGGATCAATGTCTTCAAGTGTACACACCTGTTCAATACAGTCCTCAGCCTGACCCATCCAAGATTTACCTCCTTTTAACCCATTTCCTTTTTGTTCCTTTATTTCCAAGTGCAGAGGATGTTGTGTGTCAGCATTGACTCGAAGGTATGCTTGTGCACGGCTCATCAGTATTCTATACTCCATAGTAGGATAGTCAAGGAGATAGCCCTGCACGACGTGTCTTTAGTGCAACCAAGTATAATGCGCATCGCCTCGTTCTGTATTCTTTCCAGTCGTTCTATCTGACTATGACTGAGAGTCAGGATCGCCAGCGCATACTCAAGCACAGAAAGGACCAGACCCTGGTATAAAGACAAAGATGGCGCTGTTCACAATCCACGCAGCCATTACCCTCATCGCCATGCAAACCTTTCCTCGCCTTCATTATCACATGAGCTATGTGTTCCGTAAAAGCTAGACTACGATCAAAACGCAACCCCAGGTATTTCATAGACTGAGATCGCTCCACCACCTCTGAACACTAAACCACAGATGGTGTTGGAGTGTTGACGATGTGGTTGTTTAAAGAGAACCATGTCACCGCTGCTTTTGTAGGGTTGACCAATGCTCCTGCTTCAACGCACCATCCACCTAGCGGTCGAGTTCTGACTGAAGTTCCTCCACAAGCTGTTCTCTATCCTTGCCCTGACGATACACCACACATCATCTGCATATGACATTGTCCTTCCTCTAACCGTGATCTGCTCTTTTGTGATGCTCACAGTATAGGCATTGAACAACACCGGAGATAATGGTGACCCTGTGGTAAGCCAGGGTGGATTGTTGTTGGTGATGACGCCCAACTGCCACATTTAAACACTATCTTTCGCTGGAAGAGGGCCGAAAGATCAATTGAGGAGGAATGGGCTGATATTGAGTTCAGTCAGCTGCACCATTAAAAAATGCAACGGCACTCTATTATAGGCATCTTCAAGGTCAATTGCAGCAGCACATGTCTCAATGCCCGAGTGAAAACCCTCATAGACATCGTAGGCGAACACCGCTGCATTACGCCATGTCTCTCTAAGGACAGTACCCTCCAAGGGTGGGTGGAAGGAGACGTAACCTCTCTAGTTGGCAGGATATTTTCCTGGCAATTATTTTCTCCAACAACTTGCCTATTGTATTCTGCATGGTGATACCCGATAGCCCTGAATTTTTGTGTGGTCTTTGCCAGGCTTCGGCAGAGGTACCAGGTAGCTGTGCAACCATTCTTCGTTGATTATTGCAGTCGTAATGCTTTTGTTGTAGATGCCAGCCAGTTCTTCCCACTCCCCATCAGACAACCCGTCAATGTCAACATATCGTATGCCATCTGGACCAGGTGCACTGTTTTTGCTCTCCGTACAGCATCCTTGATTTCCTCTACCGTCACCAAATCATCTACATCTAATTCCTGGTTCTTACATTTAGCTGCAATGGATTGTCTTGCAGTGTTTCGCCCTACAATGTCTTTCTGGTCACTCTGCTCTAAATAGTGCGCAAACAGAGCCCTACCCTTGTTTTCATCTGTCCTCTGTCATGTAAGATCCAAGCTCTGGAAGTCAATAACACACCGATTCTTTACCGTACCATTCATACTTCTGTGCAATCGCCAGAACAGTTTCAACGATTTGTCATTGCTCACACGTTGACAGAACTCAGACCACTTCTCACTTTTTACCATCCTTGCAAGAGCTTTGAAACACCCTGTTTTATTATCCATTTCGTGTTTCAACTGCAAGATGTCAGCAGGATGGGTAGTTCCATTTTCCTGGCAGTTTGCCACCTCCTAACAGCACAACGCTTGTCTATCCACGCCTTCTCCACCTCGTCATCCCACCATGGTGGCTGTTCCCAACGTTTACTACTGTTGGTGTGCTTGCCTCGTTTGACCCACCTTATTCTACTGACAACGTCTTGCCCTGTGGTGTCGTACTGGAAAGAGTGCGTTACTGGCCTGTGTTGTTTTGATCTGCTTTGTTCACCAGTATGATGCACGGGCGGTGGTCACTGCCATGGTACCCTAAAATCCCCCATCTGCACACAGCAGTGAGTGTAGTGGATACAAGTGCCAAATCAATAACACTATCCTCATCTCCTGGGCGACTCGCAATTCTAGTGACACCGCTGGTATTGATGCACAACAATTCCGTGGTCTCAAGTGCTAGTTCGAGATCTTTTCCCTGTGTATTCGAGGAAATGTTGCCCCATGATCTACCCTTTGCGTTGAAATCACCACAGAAAATGACATTAGTGCTCTCATGACTTATAATATCACTCAAACATTGCCATTTCTGTGTGTCCACTTTCGCATTACAGGCATACACATTGACCAGCACAAACGGTTTTTCAGACTGGACTTGAATCGCCTGAAGTTGCAATTCGTCATCATCCCATCGAGACATGTCTACTTCCGACACATCAATGCTATTACGGACTAGAATTGCTAGATCATACGTCTTCTGTTGTAGTAACATTTGAAACCAGTCATGCGTAGCACACCACCATCCTCAGTCGCGTTTCTTGAAGAGCTACGATGTCTGCTCTGTACACAAGGGTTGCAAGAATTAGCCCGCGTTGATGCGCACTTGCACAGTTCCAGTAAACAATGCGTATATTATTGAGTCCCAAGCGGACGTATTTAAGCCGTGTTCGCCGTGCGCCTGCTCGCCGACCCTGTCTTGGCCGTCGTCCTCTTTTGTTTCTACGTTTGATCGGAACGTTATTGTAATCGACGTCCGCCATCTTGAACTGAACGAAAACCAAAACAAACCGTCACCACACGCAAAAAAAACACACACTGAGGAAAATTTCAGCACAGATGCACGAAACTCCGTAGCACCGGCGAAGATCCTCAGTGAATGGACTTCCTATTCACTTTGCATAGCTATCTGCATATGAAATTAACCATCCATCTTAGACGAAATATTAGCACCGCACAAAAACAACACTTCCGGTTCAAGTTGGCGAACGCCAAAGTGTATGTAAGAGCGTGCTTCAGTGTGTGTATGCGTGCGCGTTTGAGTGTATGTGCGTGTATGTATAGGAGTGAGTACTACTTTCTGAGCAGAAATTGAAACATCAGCATCAAAATAAAAATATTCATCATCACTATCATGAGCTATCATAGAGGATAGCCATTCTCTAACTGCAACAGAAGAAATACACGTGAGTTATAACGAAGCTGGATGACTCATATTCAGCTGTGTATTCTCCATGCATGCCAAATGTGCGGCGCACACCTATGCCAGGTCAGAAGAAAAACAAATTGTGTTAAATATTCACAGCAATAGTTACCAGAAAAATATTTATAGAGTAGCTATAAGTAGCTGTCTATTGTCGAATTTATGCGACTGAGGAAACTGCCATTCTCTATGGATGCGTTATGACACACAATTTCGGCATGTTAGTACTTAGGACATACGATCCTTGTGCTCCGAAAATCGATCGGTGGTTTCCGTTTTAAAGCGTGCTGATCTTTCAATTCTAACGCTAACTATGATGTTTTGTCAAGCGAGTGATGGGAGAGATTGGAGAACAGTTGTAGTTTTACATAGCAAATGCTTGCGAAAGAAAATCACCACAAACAATAAAAGTACTTGCTGTCTAAAAGACGTTCAAGTTGGAGTGTTTGACTATGCTAGAATGAAAAATGAAATGGTGGGACTTCATTGTTTGGATGAGTACTACAATAAGTCAGTTCATGACTTGTAGCAGTGTTTAGTTGAAAATGTTCTCAGTTCAGAAGTGTTCAAACTGGTAGAATTGATAGTTACTATACCAGCAACAACTGCGTCCGTTGAGAGGTCGTTTTCAGCATTAAAACACAGTTGCTGTAGATCTATACAAAGTTCATATAGACTCTCCAATCTTAGCCTTTTGTGTTCTTCTTCTTCGGACGCTCCATAACAAACACTTGTTAAAACCACTATTTGTAATTTGTATATGATCTGAGCCTAAGAGCAATTGTACGTTGTGTCAGTCTACAAGTAGGACAGCACATCCGATTTCTGAAAAAATTATTTACTAGGGTAGCTTCCTGGTCCCAACCTCAGTCGCCTTTTACGACATGTCTTGTAGGTTATTGTGTTACTATTCTTTGCACCCAATAAATGCCCCAACAACATACCGGCGAGCATTTTGTCTATTGATTAGGGAAATTGTGAGCAAGGTTAGAATGAAGAATACATTTTACGATGCCGTCGTAGAGAAGCTTCTACAAAAGGAAAGAAGAATGGATCTTATCTTCAAGTGTAACATGTAACTGAAAATATGTACTATTTACAAAATATTTTCCCATTTCAATAACTGTCGATGTGTATTTGAATATAGTTCTATTTTCAATTGAAAGGGACAAGAGGTTAAAAGGAGGGGCACATATTCATTTTAAGTAGCAGCCCACCTATCTCGTATTATTAGGCTACGCCACTGCTCATATTCAGTAACAAATTGACTCGGGTCTAAGCCCGAAAAATTGAACTGGGCTCAAATCCACGTGTCCAATAGTGGACACGTGACATACAATGTATCCCAAACAGCTACTAGTTTATAATTGAAAAACCTAGACTATATATAAGAGATACAGACTACATTTGACAAACAAAACGTGAAATCATTGTGCATAAAACTATTGTATATTATAAAGACAATATATTTTTTTCATCCCAAGTAAAGATCTTAGGAAAGCAGTAACGTAAGTATATGAAATGTGTGTTCACTAGAAACAATGTTCACTTCTTCTGTTCTGTTAGTCAACATTCACTTCTTCGTTCATTTCATATTCCTCATCATTTCCCTTTGTATTATTCCTTATCTAGAGAGATTAAAGTCGAAAGATTGACTTCATTGCATCTGGTTTTAGTCTACATGGCATAGTTTCTCTCGGTAGAAATGTCACGAAACCTGGTTTTAGTCCACATGGCTTAGTTTCTCTCCGTAGAAATGTCACGAAACCTGGTTTTAGTCCACATGACTTAGTTTCTCTCCGCAGAAATGTCACGAAACCTGGTTTTAGTCTACATGGCTTAGTTTCTCTCGGTAGAAATGTCACGAAACCTGGATTTAGTCTACATGACTTAGTTTCTCTCCAAAGAAATGTCACGAAACCTGGTTTTAGTCTACATGGCTTAGTTTCTCTCCGTAGAAATGTCACCAAACCTGGTTTTAGTAAACATGGCTTAGTTTCTCTCTGCAGAAATGTCACGAAACCTGGTTTTAGTCCAAATGAGGGAAAACTGCAGTAAAACTTGGTAAATAGTGAAACACGTACAAACAAAGTACTAGTTTTACAAAATACAGAAACAGTGACGATAAACAGCGACGTTTCGACCAACAAGGACTTTATCAAGCAAACGAACAAACAGGATTGACAAATTAAAATGAAACACAAATGGACGACCAAATACAAACGTATCTAAGGAAAATCTGGAATAAAAACGAATAACGAAATAAATGTAACACAAAAAACTAGAAATAGAACGGAAAAGAAACAATGAAACATCTAGTAAATATATAACTTGAATACATGCAACATATACCCATATAGATTACAAAGCATGCGAAGAGAAAGTACTAAGAAGCATAAGAATGTAATACGTTGAGCCGCGTGGTCGCAAGGTACCATACAAAGAAATCAACCGATTCTCCAGAGCAAATCGACTACGATCATCAGAGGAACATGATCGGATGGCTGTGACCTGGACATCGCAAGCTCCTGAATGGCCAGTATCATTGAAATGGGTAGCTACAGGGGTCACAGAGCATTGGCGTATATCGCGCAAGTGTTGGGCGAAACGGTCACTGAGTCTCCTGCCGGTTTTTCCAATATAGGCCTTGTTGCACCGCTTGCAGATAATGGCATAGATAATATTACGGGACTCGCATGTGAAAAGGCGATAAAGGCGGTGCAATAATGGTATGGAGCAAATAACTATACCTTCAGGAAAGCCGCAACCAATTACTTGACACCCAATTCTATAAAACTAGTTCTTCTGATGTAACACTATCTAACAATAGTAAAGTCCGTACAGTAATTAAGAACTTAATTGCCTCTAACGACCTTCCGACCGGCACATCATCACTTTGTGTCATCGATAGCTGTTTAGGAAAACCCGCCTTTTATATGCTCCCCAAAATTCATTAACTGAACAATCCGGGTAGGCCCATCGTTTCTGCTTGTTCTTGTCCTACGGAACATATCTCCGAATTTCTTGATAGTATCTTCAATCCTATAGTCACCACCTACCTTCATTCTTGAAAGATACGAACCACACCTTGTCTGTTTTTCGTCTATTGAGTTGTTGCCTGGCAGGACTTACCGTCTCTTCCTCCTTGATGTGTGCTCATTGTACACCTCCATACCTCATTCCGACGGACTTCAAGCTCTCCAGTTCTTTCTCGACAGGATAACTAACCCACTTGTCTCCACCTCGGCTCTCCTTCGTCTTGCAGAACTAGTTCTAACTCTCAACTCCTTTCAGTTCAATGACCAGTTCTTTGAGCAGATCAGTGGGTCGCCATGGGTACTAAAATGGGACCCAGTTATGCTTGTCTATTCATGGGTCATCTTGAGCACTTAGTATGGAATTCCTATGATGACCCTCTTCCGTCTGTGTATCATAGATACATTGATGATTGTATTAGCATTACCGATATGCCTGAAGCCGATTTGTCACGCTTCATTAATTTCATTAATGTCTTCAATCCGGCTATTCGGTTTACATCTCACATCTCTACCTATTGTGTCAACTTTCTTGACATCACTATCACTATCAGCCTATCCACCATCACTACATCAGTATACTACAAGCCTACTGATGCACATGGTTTTCTTCTTTATACCTCTTCCCATTCCAAGGCTTGTCGTGACTCTTTACCATTCTCTCAACTCTTGCGCCTTCGTCGCCTCTGTAGCAGGACGACGATTTCCTCGATAGAGCTCACGAGATGCTGGATTTCTTTCGTAGCGCTTATACCCGGATAAGGTGCTTGCTTCTGCTATGCGGCGCGTTCAGCAAATTTCTCGCCAGGAGGCTCTCTCTAACCAGCATAGAACTTCCAATTCTGACAGGGTGAAACTTGTCTTAACTTTCCACCCTCATAGTTCCCTTGTGAAGAAAGTCTTATTCCGTCATCTCTCCATTCTTCAGTCTGATCCTGAGACGTTCAATCTTCCAACACTATCCTTTGGTGGCGTACAGACGGGACAGAAGCCTTAAGGATATGTTGGTTCACATTCGCCTCAAGCCCAATATCCAGAGTCATTTTGGCACCATCCAGTGTGGCCGTCGGCGCTGCAACACTTGTGCTTATGTAATACAGACCCGCACGGTGTCTTTTCCAAAAGCCACGTTCGTTGTTGAAGACAGTTTCACGTGCGAGTCCGTAATATTATCTATGCCATTATCTGCAAGCGGTGCAACAAGGCCTATATTGGGAAACCGGCAGGAGACTCAGTGACCGTTTCGCCCAACACTTGCGCGATATACGCCAATGCTCTGTGACCCCTGTAGCTACCTATTTCAATGATACTGGCCATTCAGGAGCTTGCGATGTCAGGTCACAGCCATCCGATCATGTTCCTCTGATGATCGTAGTCGATTTTCTCTGGAGAATCGGTTGATTTCTTTGTATGGTACCTTGCGACCACGGGCTCAACGTATTACATTCTTATGCTTCTTAGTACTTCTCTTCCCATGCTTTTAAATCTATGGTATATGTTGCATTATTACATTCTTATCTTCTTAGTACTTTCTCTTCCCAATGCTTTGTAATCTATATGGGTATATTTTA
>JADZMA010000051.1:0-62212 GCA_020796225.1 Arion vulgaris | reverse complement strand
TCTACACAGAGAAACTAAGTCATAGATAAAACCAGGTTTCGTGACATTTCAAGGGAGAGAAACTAAGCCATGTGGACTAAAACCAGGTTTCGTGACATTTCTACGGAGAGAAACTAGCCATGTAGACTAAAACCAGGTTTCGTGACATTTCAGGAGAGAAACTAAGTCATGTGGACTAAAACCAGTGAAACACGTACAAACAAAGAACTAGTTTTACAAAATACAGAAACAGTGACGATAAACAGCGACGTTTCGACCAACAAGGCCTTTATCAAGCAAACGAACAAACAGGATTGACAAATTAAAATGAAACACAAATGGACGACCAAATACAAACGTATCTAAGGAAAATCTGGAATAAAAACGAATAACGAAATAAATGTAACACAAAAAACTAGAAATAGAACGGAAAAGAAACATGAAACATCTAGTAAATATATAAATTGAATACATGCAACATATACCCATATAGATTACAAAGCATGGAAGAGAAAGTACTAAGAAGCATAAGAATGTAATACATGCAACATATACCCATATAGATTACAAAGCATGGGAAGAGAAAGTACTAAGAAGCATAAGAATGTAATACGTTGAGCCACGTGGTCGAAGGTACCATACAAAGAAATCAACCGATTCTCCAGAGCAAATCGACTACGATCATCAGAGGAACATGATCGGATGGCTGTGACCTGACATCGCAAGCTCCTGAATGGCCAGTATCATTGAAATGGGTAGCTACAGGGTCACAGAGCATTGGCGTATATCGCGCAAGTGTTGGGCAAATCGGTCACTGAGTCTCCTGCCGGTTTCCCAATATAGGCCTTTGCTGCACCGCTTGCAGATAATGGCATAGATAAAATTACGGGACTCGCACGTGAAACTGTCTTCAACAACGAACGGCTTTGGAAAGACACCGTGCGGGTCTGTATTACATAAGCACAAGTGTTGCAGCGCGACGGCCACACTGGATGGTGCCAAAATGACTCTGGATATTGGGCTTGAGGCGACTGTGAACCAACATATCCTTAAGGCTTCTGTCCCGTCTGTACGCCACCAAAGGATAGTGTTGGAAGATTGAACGTGTCTCATGATCAGACTGAAGAATGGAGAGATGACGGAATAAGACTTTCTTCACAAGGGAACTATGAGGGTGGAAAGTAAGACAAGTTTCACCCTGTCAGAATTGGAAGTTCTATGCTGGTTAGAGAGAGCCCCTGGCGAGAAATTTGCTGAACGCGCCGCATAGCAGAAGCAAGCACCTTATCCGGGTATAAGCGCTACTAAAAGAAATCCAGCATCTCGTGAGCTTTATCGAGAAAATCGTCGTCCTCGCTACAGAGGCGACGAAGGCGCAAGAGTTGAGAGAATGGTAAAGAGTCACGACAAGCCTTGGAATGGGAAGAGGTATAAAGAAGAAACATATTGCATCAGTAGGCTTGTAGTATACTGATGTAGTGATGGTGGATAGGCTGATAGTGATAGTGATGTCAAGAAAGTTGACACAATAGGTAGAGATGTGAGATGTAAACCGAATAGCCGGATTGAAGACATTAATGAAATTAATGAAGCGTGACAAATCGGCTTCAGGCATATCGGTAATGCCAATACAATCATCAATGTATCTATGATACACAGACGGAAGAGGGTCATCATAGGAATTCCATACTAAGTGCTCAAGATGACCTCATGAATAGACAAGCTAACTGGGTCCCATTTTAGTACCCATGGCGACCCACTGATCTGCTCAAAGAACTGGTCATTGAACTGAAAGGAGTTGAGAGTTAGAACTAGTTCTGCAAGACGAAGGAGAGCCGAGGTGGAGACAAGTGGGTTAGTTATCCTGTCGAGAAAGAACTGGAGAGCTTGAAGTCCGTCGGAATGAGGTATGGAGGTGTACAATGAGCACACATCAAGGAGGAAGAGACGGTAAGTCCTGCCAGGCAACAACTCAATAGACGAAAAACAGACAAGGTGTGGTTCGTATCTTTCAAGAATGAAGGTAGTGTGGTGACTATAGGATTGAAGATACTATCAAGAAATTCGGAGATATGTTCCGTAGGACAAGAACAAGCAGAAACGATGGGCCTACCCGGATTGTTCAGTTAATGAATTTTGGGAGCATATAAAAGGCGGGTTTTCCTAAACAGCTATCGATGACACAAAGTGATGATGTGCCGGTCGGAAGGTCGTTAGAGGCAATTAAGTTCTTAATTACTGTACGGACTTTACTATTGTTAGATAGTGTTACATCAGAAGAACTAGTTTTATAGAATTGGGTGTCAGAATTGGTTGCGGCTTTCCTGAAGGTATAGTTATTTGCTCCATACCATTATTGCACCGCCTTTATCGCCTTTTCACATGCGAGTCCTGGTAATATTATCTATGCCATTATCTGCAAGCGGTGCAACAAGGCCATATTGGTGGGAAACCGGCAGGAGACTCAGTGACCGTTTCGCCCAACACTTGCGCGATATACGCCAATGCTCTGTGACCCTGTAGCTACCCATTTCAATGATACTGTGCCTATTCAGGAGCTTGATGATGTCAGGTCACAGCCATCCGATCATGTTCCTCGATGATCGTAGTCGATTTGCTCTGGAGAATCGGTTGATTTCTTTGTATGGTACCTTGCGACCACGCGGGCTCAACGTATTACATTCTTATGCTTCTTAGTACTTTCTCTTCCGATGCTTTGTAATCTATATGGGTATATGTTGCATGTATTCAAGTTATATATTTACTAGATGTTTCATTGTTTCTTTTCCGTTCTATTTCTAGTTTTTGTGTTACATTTATTTCGTTATTCGTTTTTATTCCAGATTTTCCTTAGATACGTTTGTATTTGGTCGTCCATTTGTGTTTCATTTTAATTTGTCAATCCTGTTTGTTCGTTTGCTTGATAAAGGCCTTGTTGGTCGAAACGTCGCTGTTTATCGTCACTGTTTCTGTATTTTGTAAAACTAGTACTTTGTTTGTACGTGTTTCACTATTTACCAAGTTTTACTGCAGTTTTCCCCCTATTTGGACTAAAACCAGGTTTCGTGACATTTCTGCAGAGAGAAACTAAGCCATGTTTACTAAAACCAGGTTTGGTGACATTTCTACGGAGAGAAACTAAGCCATGTAGACTAAAACCAGGTTTCGTGACATTTCTTGGAGAGAAACTAAGTCATAGACTAAATCCAGGTTTCGTGACATTTCTACGGAGAGAAACTAAGCCATGTAGACTAAAACCAGGTTTCGTGACATTTCTGCGGAGAGAAACTAAGTCATGTGGACTAAAACCAGGTTTCGTGACATTTCTACGGAGAGAAACTAAGCCATGTGGACTAAAACCAGGTTTCGTGACATTTCTACCGAGAGAAACTATGCCATGTAGACTAAAACCAGATGCAATGAAGTCAATCTTTCGACTTTAATCTCTCTAGATAGGAATAACTACAAAGGGAAAATGATGAGGAATATGAAATGAACGAAGAAGTGAATGTTGACTAACAGAACAGAAGAAGTGAACATTGTTTCTAGTGAACACACATTTCATATACTTACGTTACTGCTTTCCTAAGATCTTTACTTGGGATGAAAAAAATATATTGTCTTTATAATATACAATAGTTTTATGCACAATGATTTCACGTTTTGTTTGTCAAATGTAGTCTGTATCTCTTATATATAGTCTGGGTTTTTTCAATTATAAACTAGTAGCTGATTGATACATGTATGTCACGTGTCCACTATTGGACACGTGGATTTGAGCCCAGTTCAATTTTTTCGGCTTAGACCGAGTCAATTTGTTACTGAATATGAGCAGTGGCGTAGCCTAATAATACGAGATAGGTGGGCTGCTACTTAAAATGAATATGTGCCCCTCCTTTTAACCTCTTGTCCCTTTCAATTGAAAATAGAACTATATTCAAATACACATCGACAGTTATTGAAATGGGAAAATATTTTGTAAATAGTACATATTTTCAGTTACATGTTACACTTGAAGATAAGATCCATTCTTCTTTCCTTTTGTAGAAGCTTCTCTACGACGGCATCGTAAAATGTATTCTTCATTCTAACCTTGCTCACAAGTTCCTAATCAATAGACAAAATGCTCACTGGTATGTTGTTGGGCATTTATTGGGTGCAAAGAATAGTAACACAATAACCTACAAGACATGTCGTAAAAGGCGACTGAGGTTGGGACCTAGGGAAGCTACCCTAGTAAATAAATTTTTTTCAGAAATCGGATGTGCTGTCCTACTTGTAGACTGACACAACGTACAATTGCTCTTAGGCTCAGATCATATACAAATTACAAATAGTGGTTTTAACAAGTGTTTGTTATGGAGCGTCCGAAGAAGAAGAACACAAAAGGCTAAGATTGGAGAGTCTATATGAACTTTGTATAGATCTACAGCAACTGTGTTTTAATGCTGAAAACGACCTCTCAACGGACGCAGTTGTTGCTGGTATAGTAACTATCAATTCTACCAGTTTGAACACTTCTGAACTGAGAACATTTTCAACTAAACACTGCTACAAGTCATGAACTGACTTATTGTAGTACTCATCCAAACAATGAAGTCCCACCATTTCATTTTTCATTCTAGCATAGTCAAACACTCCAACTTGAACGTCTTTTAGACAGCAAGTACTTTTATTGTTTGTGGTGATTTTCTGCAAGCATTTGCATGTAAAACTACAACTGTTCTCCAATCTCTCCCATCACTCGCTTGACAAAACATCATAGTTAGCGTTAGAATTGAAAGATCAGCACGCTTTAAAACGGAAACCACCGATCGATTTTCGGAGCACAAGGATCGTATGTCCTAAGTACTAACATGCCGAAATTGTGTGTCATAACGCATCCATAGAGAATGGCAGTTTCCTCAGTCGCATAAATTCGACAATAGACAGCTACTTATAGCTACTCTATAAATATTTTCTGGTAACTATTGCGTGAATATTTAACACAATTTGTTTTTCTTCTGACTGGCATAGTGTGTGCCGCACATTTGGCATGCATGGAGAATACACAGCTGAATATGAGTCATCCAGCTTCGTTATAACTCACGTGTATTTCTTCTGTTGCAGTTAGAGAATGGCTATCCTCTATGATAGCTCATGATAGTGATGATGAATATTTTTATTTTGATGCTGATGTTTCAATTTCTGCTCAGAAAGTAGTACTCACTCTCATATACATACACGCACATACACTCAAACGCGCACGCATACACACACTGAAGCACGCTCTTACATACACTTTGGCGTTCGCCAACTTGAACCGAAGTGTTGTTTTGTGCGGTGCTAATATTTCGTCTAAGATGGATGGTTAATTTCTTATGCAGATAGCTATGCAAAGTGAATAGGAAGTCCATTCACTGAGGATCTTCGCCGGTGCTACGGAGTTTCGTGCATCTGTGCTGAAATTTTCCTCAGTGTGTGTTTTTTTGCGTGTGGTGACGGTTTGTTTTGGTTTTCGTTCAGTTCAAGATGGCGGACGTCGATTACAATAACGTTCCGATCAAACGTAGAAACAAAAGAGGACGACGGCCAAGACAGGGTCGGCGAGCAGGCGCACGGCGAACACGGCTTAAATACGTCCGCTTGGGACTCAATAATATACGCATTGTTTACTGGAACTGTGCAAGTGCGCATCAACGCGGCTAATTTGCAACCCTTGTGTACAGAGCAGACATCGTAGCTCTTCAAGAAACGCGACTGGGCGATGGTGGTGTGCTACGCATGACTGGTTTCAAATGTTACTACAACAGAAGACGTATGATCTAGCAATTCTAGTCCGTAATAGCATTGATGTGTCGGAAGTAGACATGTCTCGATGGGATGATGACGAATTGCAACTTCAGGCGATTCAAGTCCAGTCTGAAAAACCGTTTGTGCTGGTCAATGTGTATGCCTGTAATGCTGAAAGTGACACACGAAATGGCAATGTTTGAGTGATATTATAAGTCATGAGAGCACTAATGTCATTTTCTGTGGTGATTTCAACGCAAAGGGTAGATCATGGGGCAACATTTCCTCGAATACACAGGGAAAAGATCTCGAACTAGCACTTGAGACCACGGAATTGTTGTGCATCAATACCAGCGGTGTCACTAGAATTGCGAGTCGCCCAGGAGATGAGGATAGTGTTATTGATTTGGCACTTGTATCCACTACACTCACTGCTGTGTGCAGATGGGGGATTTTAGGGTACCATGGCAGTGACCACCGCCCGTGCATCATACTGGTGAACAAAGGTAGATCAAAACAACACAGGCCAGTAACGCACTCTTTCCAGTACGACACCACAGGGCAAGACGTTGTCAGTAGAATAAGGTGTGTCAAACGAGGCAAGCACACCAACAGTAGTAAACGTTGGGAACAGCCACCATGGTGGGATGACGAGGTGGAGAAGGCGTGGATAGACAAGCGGTGTGCTGTTAGGAGGTGGCAAACTGCCAGGAAAAATGGAACTACCCATCCTGCTGACATCTTGCAGTGAAACACGAAATGATATAAAACAGGGTGTTTCAAAGCTCTTGCAAGGATGGTAAAAAGTGAGAAGTGGGCTGAGTTCTGTCAACGTGTGAGCAATGACAAATCGTTGAAACTGTTCTGGCGATTGCACAGAAGTATGAATGGTACGGTAAAGAATCGGTGTGTTATTGACTTCCAGAGCTTGGATCTTACATGACAGAGGACAGATGAAAACAAGGGTAGGGCTCTGTTTGCGCACTATTTAGAGCAGAGGACTAGAAAGACATTAGAGGCGAAACACTGCAAGACAATCCATTGCAGCTAAATGTAAGAACCAGGAATTAGATGTAGATGATTTGGTGATTGAGAGGAAATCAAGGATGCTGTACGGAGAGCAAAAACAGTGCACCTGGTCCAGATGGCATACGATATGTTGACATTGACGGGTTGTCTGATGGGGAGTGGGAAGAACTGGCTGGCATCTACAACAAAAGCATTACGACTGCAATAATCAACGAAGAATGGTTGCACAGCTACCTGGTACCTCTGCCGAAGCCTGGCAAAGACCACACAAAATTCAGGGCTATCGGGTAATCACCATGCAGAATACAATAGGCAAGTTGTTGGAGAAATAATTGCAGGAAAATATCCTGCCAACTAGAGAGGTTACGTCTCCTTCCACCCACCCTTGGAGGGTACCGTCCTTATAGAGAGACATGGCGTAATGCAGCGGTGTTCGCCTACGATGTCTATGAGGGTTTTCACTCGGGCATTGAGACATGTGCTGCTGCAATTGACCTTGAAGATGCCTATAATAGAGTGCCGTTGCATTTTTAATGGTGCAGCTGACTGAACTCAATATCAGCCCATTCCTCCTCAATTTGATCTTTGCGGCCCTCTTCCAGCGAAAGATAGTGTTTAAATGTGGCAGTTGCAGTCATCACCAACAACAATCCACCCTGGCTTACCACAGGGTCACCATTATCTCCGGTGTTGTTCAATGCCTATACTGTGAGCATCACAAAAGAGCAGATCACGGGTAGAGGAAGGACAATGTCATATGCAGATGATGTGTTGGTGTATCGTCAGGGCAAGGATAGAGAACAGCTTGTGGAGGAACTTCAGTCAGAACTCGACCGCATAGGTGGATGGTGCGTTGAAGCAGGAGCATTGGTCAACCCCACAAAAGCAGCGGTGACATGGTTCTCTTTAAACAACCATATCGTCAACACTCCAACACCATCTGTGGTTTTATGTTCAGAGGTGGTGGAGCGATCTCAGTCTATGAAATACCTGGGGTTGCGTTTGATCGTAGTCTAGCTTTACGGAACACATAGCTCATGTGATAATGAAGGCGAGGAAAGGTTTGCTGGCGATGAGGGTAATGGCTGGCAGGATTGTGAACAGCGCCATCTTTGTCTTTTATACCAGGGTATGGTCCTTTCTGTGCTTGAGTATGCGCTGGCGATCCTGACTCTCAGTCATAGTCAGATAGAACGACTGGAAAGAATACAGAACGAGGCGATGCGCATTATACTTGGTTGCACTAAAGACACGTCGTGCAGGGCTATCTCCTTGACTATCCTACTATGGAGTATAGAATACTGATGAGCCGTGCACAAGCATACCTTCGAGTCAATGCTGACACACAACATCCTCTGCACTTGGAAATAAAGGAACAAAAAGGAAATGGGTTAAAAGGAGGTAAATCTTGGATGGGTCAGGCCGAGGACTGTATTGAACAGGTGTGTACACTTGAAGACATTGATCCCGGTGAAGAATGGATACCAGTGCCAAGAGCAATCGCTACATCCTTTTCTGTATGCATCGAACTTGATAAAGAATGCAGGCAACGCAACCCACTTGGTGTGGAGGCAGAGGTTCAGGCATTAATTTCTGAGAACGCATCTGAGCATGATGTAATCATTTATACGGATGGTTCGGTGATTCGACATGTGCGGAGCTCGTGGGCTTTCACTGCTCAGGTCGGAGGTGATGTTGTGAAGGAAGACAGTGGTGGTTTTGCCGTGACTACACGCAGTCTCACTATGGAAATCATGGCAGGTTACCAAAGCGATGATTTGGCTAGAATCACAGACTTTTATCCATGCATGTTTTTCAGTGACTCAATGAGTATGCTCAGGAAGATTGAAACAGGATGGGCTAGAGACATTGATAGAATCGCTGGGAGGTCTAAGCTGACAAGGATCAGTTTTATTTTTGTGCCAGGGCATGCAGGTGTAAAGGGGAATGAGCGTGCGGATAGGCTTGCAGGTATGGCTGCTGTCCAAAGCGGACGAGCAATGGACCAGGCTGATATTATAAATTCCTTAAGGAGAGAGGGCGTGTACATGATTCAGGTGATAGCGGTGAATCCACAACACTAACCAGACTGCAAGAACTCAAAGTTAGTGTGGTGTAGCTCGACAAGAACGCTATGCTGGCAGACAAAGAAGAATTGTAAACTAACAAAGAACCGGTGTCGTTAGTCGCCACACGCTGATGGACATACTGAGGAGAGATCGGAGCACTTATGGACTAATTTGTTCGACGTGCAGTGATGGTGATCCGACGACTAAACTAAACTAAACTAAACTCTTACATACACATGTAATTGTGTGCCACTGTTCCTAGTGAGAAGGGGCGCAGGTCAACCCAAAACCCCCTTATTGCTCTTGGCGTCCTTGACTTAGTTTGAGTAAAATTACTTGTTTACCAGTCACAGTTACTGACCAGTTGAGTACTCCACCTCGAGAAAATGTTTTATTCCGAGGTATTCTGAGGACCCCGTTAAGTCGGGTATCTCAAGAACAGGTTAGGGGCCAGTTTGGCTTGCTAGTTACAGATATGCGAGTTAGGATTGATTGAGAAAGGCAGTAATCTTTGAGCACTTAAGGAGAGCAGTCGGAAACAAGTGGAAGAAGATCCATGTACGTATTATAGAGAGATAGTTCAATCGTGTGATGAAAAATTGTGATGTTATAAACACTAAGCTTAGAGCCCTTGAGCTGAGCAGTCAAATTTCAACATAAGGGAAGAAGAACATTGTGTATGTAGAGAGAGAGAGAGAGATAGAAGGTTAACCATGTTATGGAAAACTGTGAGTTATGAGCAACCTTTAACCGTCCATAACAAATCGAGAAAACTGTGAGTTATGAGCAACCTTTAACCGTGCATAACAAATCGAGGAAACTGTGAGTTATGAGCAACCTTTAACCATGCATACAATCGAGAAACTGTGAGTTATGAGCAACTGTTAACCATGCATAACAAATCGAGGAAACTGGGAGTATGCAGGCAACCGTTAACCATGCATAACAAATCGAGGAAACTGGGAGTTATGAGCAACCGTTAACCATGCATAACAAATCGAGAAAACTGTGAGTTGTGAGCAACCTTTAACCGTGCATAACAAATCGAGGAAAACTGTGAATTAGTTTCTCACTTCAGAGTTGAGTATGGGAGATGTTTTCAACGTATCATTGTTTTGTCAACCCAACCAGACATATTAGAATCTTGGCGACGTTCAAGAAGCTGAACAATCTCACTGATACCATCATTAACCCAGATGACCAGACGACCAGATGACCAGACGACGGAACCATAGGACACCGGTACTTCCAGCTTTACTAGACCTAAAAGACTACCCAGACGAACGAGGAAGTCCACATCGACGAGGGACGTCGGGACGACGTCAAGACTTTCTTGTGTAATAATCGATAACCACTAACACTCATAATATAACTATTCTCAAGAATTGGATCCCATCGGCTGATAGACATTTACACGAGATAACTTAACGACCGTTGTGTAACCACACTTTCGACAACCCCTAAGTCAGCTCCCCATCATATCTGATGCCACTCCATAAGACGATGTAGACCAGAGTGTTCCAGAAGAGAGTGCCAACCAACTGGGGTAGACAGCAGTCTGGTGATGAACATGTTAGTTCGTAATTATAGGCGCTAAGGTAAAGAACAATTGTGTGTTTATTTATTTTTCTCATGGAACTGATTTATGTGCAGTCTGTTACTAGCTGTAGCCCAATTCTCGTAGAGTAACAACGGAAGAGAAAGGCTGATCTGAGATTGATATACTAAGATTTGATCAAAGAGTTTCAATTGTTGATATGGTTTTTTTTGTTAATGATTGTTTCGAAGACCTAAGAAGGTGCCTATATATAAGTTCCTTGTTCTCAATGAGAGAGAAATACCTAAGAAGGTGCCTATATATAAGTTCCTTGTTCTCAATGAGAGAGAAATACCTAAGAAGGTGCCTATATATAAGTTCCTTGTTCTCAATGAGAGAGAAATACCTAAGAAGGTGTCTATATATAAGTTCCTTGTTCTCAATGAGAGAGAAAGACCTAAGAAGGTGCCTATATATAAGTTCCTTGTTCTCAATGAGAGAGAAAGACCTAAGAAGGTGCCTATATATAAGTTCCTGTCTCAATGAGAGAGAAAGACCTAAGAAGGTGCCTATATATAAGTTCCTTGTTCTCAATGAGAGAGAAAGAACTAAGAAGGTGCCTATATATAAGTTCCTTGTTCTCAATGAGAGAGAAAGACCTAAGAAGGTGCCTATATATAAGTTCCTTGTTATCAATGAGAGAGAAAGACCTAAGAAGGTGTCTATATATAAGTTCCTTGTTCTCAATGAGAGAGAAAGACCTAAGAAGGTGCCTATATATATAAGTGTCTTGATCTCAATGAGAGAGAAAGACCTAAGAAGGTGCCTATATGTAACGTTCTTGATCTCAATGAGAGAGAAAGACCTAAGAAGGTGCCTATATATATAAGTTTCTTGATCTCAATGAGAGAGAAAGACCTAAGAAGGTGCCTATAAGTTCCTTGTTCTCAGTGAGAGAGAATTATTATTCTAATTAAACTAAATACTCAACCTTAAACTCAATTGCTTGCTGTGTTATTGTTATATGACCTCAGTGTGTGAGAGCTATAGGATATTGAAGAGATCTAAAGAGATCTTTTAGATTAGTTAGTTAGTCTTTCCTCTGGGCCTGTGGGCGGCGCATAGGGCAGAGGTCATAGCTTCCATGTCTCGGTTCGTTGCTATTTGTTTTAAGTCTTTAATGTTTACTAGGCCCATCGTTGAGCCTTCCTGGTGATGGTTCTACGCAGAGTCTCTCTTGGTCTTCCTCTTTTCTTTTTCCCTCTGGTGTCCATATGAGGGATTGGTAAGGAGTCTTCTCTCATCCATTCTAAGTGTGTGGCCGATGTAGTTCAGCGGCGCTTTCTTATAAAATTTGATACATTTTCTTGCTTGGTCTCTGTCTTATTTGTGTATTGGGTCTGAAATCTGACCATTTGTGGTTCAGTATTCTTCTAAGACATTTATTCTCAAAGTTATCTAATTTTCTTTCTATAGCTTTTGTTGCTTTCCAACTCTCGCATCCATAAGTTTATACTGGAATCTCACAAGAGTTAAAGATCTTAATTTTAAGTGCTTGCTGAGTGAATTGGACTTCCAAATATTTGACAATTTGTTAAAAGCACTTGATGCCAATGCGATTCTGTGTGGAATTTCTGGCGCTGTATCTCCCGTAGATGACATCATACTCCCTAGGTATGTAAAACTTTTGACTTTTCAAGAGTGTAGTTTTTTAGTTGAATATTTTCTGGACTGCTGGTAAGGTCAACAGTTTTTGTTTTTGTGGTGTTTATTTGGAGACCAATTTGTCCTGAGATATTTTGGAGGAGGTTTGTTTTCATTTGAATATCTTGATGTGATGAACTCAAAGGGCTATATCGTCGGCAAAATCAAGTTTAGGCTCTTTTAGATTACAGGGTCTAAAAGTTATAATTTATATCAACCTTCCATGGCATAAACTGGTTGGAACTCTTTTCGGAAATTCCATTGACAATTTTGAGATCTGTGGTACTGGTCTTTTTCCTGCCATTCTTGATGGTCCTCCTTAGTTAAGTATTAGTTCTTTTTTGCTTTTTCTCATTAACCTTTCCAGGACACATGTACAAGTTTCACGAGCTATTACACACAAACATACACACGTATATACACACACATATACACGCATATAAACATACACACACAGACACTCAATATGACACACATACCCTAGTGTTCATCTCCAACCCCAGTTTCCATCTCCAACTTCCCGGCAATCAATGTTGTGATGAAACCCCAGTTTCCATCTCCAGTTTCCCGGCAATCAATGTTGTTGATGAAAACCTGTCCGCTCTCTCATTGCAGCGACTGACTGCATATTCAGAACGTAAGCTTTTTTTTTATTTTAGAGACCCCGATAGACGACATACAATCATAGCGCTACCTGCCGTCCGTGTTGACCTTCTGAAACATATACATTGAGAGCCATACATTACATGTTCCATCAAACAGAGTCCCAGCCAGTCACTGGGGTGTATCAGTAACGGTCTCAACGTCCATCTTTATACTAAAAGTAGCTGTCATGGATGCTCCATTTCACTCTGCAACGACCCTACCATGTCTACAAGATAAGAATCCCGAACCAGACTTCTCACCAGGAAAAAAATTTAGAGATTTGTATATACAACAACATCATCATCACTTCCTTTGTGTGCTATTAGTTTCTCAATTGTCAGCACATCTTTAATATTGCACTAATCTCTACCACCCCTTCCAACTGTATTACCATTGTGTAACTTCGCCATACGCCATTATATCGGCGATCATGGTTTTCCTTTCGGTAGTATCGTCATTGTGGTCATCTTGTCAGTTAACTTCTCAGATTGAATAATCAGAAGCTTGCCACGCTTGATTCTTGTACCCTAAGCAACATTAGAATGCACGTGCAGTGGGTGCTTCTAATCTGAAGTAATAGGCATACATGCTTTAAGCTTAAACGATGTCATTAACGGGGAAAAAAGCACGCAAATATTTCCCTTTCGCAATTGGAGTATCTCTAGTGCAAGCGAGGACTATATGCATGTCTTAATTCTTAATAGATTTCAATCGCGGACATTGTGACTGTGATTTCTTGAGAATGAAAATCCGTAGTCAACCATGGACATGACCAATTGTTGAAATAAGAGAAGAGGATTGATAGTCGCTGCTCTAAGTGAGCGGATACCATAACATTGAGAACTGCGAGATCATGTTTGCAACTCTATATGTACTACTAAACATGAAGTTTGAAGGCAAGACTGCTATCAAAGGTTATTCCAAGATAGCAGAGTATGTCACTATGTTCGATAGAATGTCCATCAAAGGTTATCCCAAGATAGCAGAGTCTGTCACTATGTTAGAGAGAATGTACATCAAAGGTTATTCCAAGATAGCAGAGTCTGTCACTATGTTAGAGAGAATGTACATCAAAGGTTATCCCAAGATAACAGAGTATGTCACTATGTTAGAGAGAATGTACATCAAAGGTTATCCCAAGATAACAGAGTATGTCACTATGTTAGAGAGAATGTACATCAAAGGTTATTCCAAGATAACAGAGTATGTCACTATGTTAGAGAGAATGTACATCAAAGGTTATCCCAAGATAGCAGAGTCTGTCACTATGTTAGAGAGAATGTACATCAAAGGTTATTCCAAGATAGCAGAGTATGTCACTATGTTAGAGAGAATGTACATCAAAGGTTATCCCAAGATAACAGAGTATGTCACTATGTTAGAGAGAATGTACATCAAAGGTTATCCCAAGATAACAGAGTATGTCACTATGTTAGAGAGAATGTACATCAAAGGTTATTCCAAGATAACAGAGTATGTCACTATGTTAGAGAGAATGTACATCAAAGGTTATCCCAAGATAGCAGAGTATGTCACTATGTTAGAGAGAATGTACATCAAAGGTTATTCCAAGATAGCAGAGTATGTCACTATGTTAGAGAGAATGTACATCAAAGGTTATCCCCAAAATAGCAGAGTCTGTCACTATGTTAGAGAGAATGTACATCAAAGGTTATCCCAAGATAGCAGAGTCTGTCACTATGTTAGAGAGAATGTACATCAAAGGTTATTCCAAGATAACAGAGTATGTCACTATGTTAGAGAGAATGTACATCAAAGGTTATCCCAAGATAGCAGAGTATGTCACTATGTTAGAGAGAATGTACATCAAAGGTTATCCCAAGATAGCAGAGTATGTCACTATGTTAGAGAGAATGTACATTAAAGGTTATCCCAAGATAGCAGAGTATGTCAATATCCTCGATAGAATATCCATCGAAGGTTATCCCAAGATAGCAGAGCATGTCAATATCCTCGATAGAATATCCATCGAAGGTTACATCCAGGTAGGTCAGCCATAACTATATAATTACGCAAGAGCACCGCAACATACACACCGTCGTCTCAAGATTGACATGGAAACGAGACTTCCCACAACAACGCGACATGGAAGGCAATGTCTCTTGAATGTCTTGGATTCTTTCTTGTATATCTGATTTAGTCATTTGTATTCAGATGTCGTGGAAAAATTAATGTCCAGCCCACGTTGCTTGTATGAATGTTGGTTACATTTGTTGTATAGATGTTGAACACTGGTGACTCAGCAACATCCTGAGGTAACCAGTCAAATACGTGCTGGGTTTGACGTCCATATTCTTAAGTTGCAAAAACACTATTTAACGCTAGGAGTATCCAGGTCATAGCCATCAGATCATGTTTATCTGATGATCAAAGCTAATTTAAACAGCAATAATGCTAGTTCATTATATGGTTCATTCCTGAACTTTTGGATTCAACACACTTCATTCCTGAACTTTTGGACGCAACACACTTCATTCCTAAACTTCTGGACGCAACACACTTCATTCCTAAACTTCTGGACGCAACACACTTCATTCCTAAACTTCTGGACGCAACACACTTCATTCCTAAACTTCTGGTCGCAACACACTTCATTCCTAAACTTCTGGACGCAACACACTTCATTTCTAAACTTCTGGACGCAACACACTTCATTGCTAAACTTCTGGACGCAACACACTTCATTCCTAAACTTCGGGACGCAACACACTTCATTCCTAAATTTTGACGCAACACACTTCATTGCTAAACTTCTGGACGCAACACACTTCATTGCTAAACTTCTGGACGCAACACACTTCATTCCTAAACTTCTGGACGCAACACACTTCATTGCTAAACTTCTGGACGCAACACACTTCATTCCTAAACTTCTGGACGCAACACACTTCATTCCTAATCTTCTGGACGCAACACACTTCATTCCTAAACTTCTGGACGCAACACACTTAATTCCTAAACTTCTGGACGCAACACACTTCATTCCTAAACTTCTGGACGCAACACACTTCATTCCTAAACTTCTGGACGCAACACACTTCATTGCTAAACTTCTGGACGCAACACACTTCATTGCTAAACTTCTGACGCAACACACTTCATTCTAAACTTCGGGACGCAACACACTTCATTGCTAAATTTCTGGACGCAACACACTTCATTCCTAAATTTCGGGACGCAACACACTTCATTCCTAATCTTCTGACGCAACACACTTCATTCCTAAACTTCTGACGCAACACACTTAATTTCCCTAAACTTCGGGACACAACACACTTCATTGCTAAACTTCTGGACGCAACACACTTCATTGCTAAACTTCTGGACGCAACACACTTCATTGCTAAACTTCTGGACGCAACACACTTCATTCCTAAACTTCTGGACGCAACACACTTCATTGCTAAACTTCTGGACGCAACACACTTCATTCCTAATCTTCTGGACGCAGCACACTTCATTGCTAAACTTCTGGACGCAACACACTTCATTCCTAAACTTCTGGACGCAACACACTTCATTCCTAAACTTCTGGACGCAACACACTTCATTGCTAAACTTCTGGACGCAACACACTTCATTGCAAACTTCGGGACGCAACACACTTCATTGCTAAACTTCTGGACGCAACACACTTCATTCCTAAACTTCTGGACGCAACACACTTCATTCCTAAACTTCTGGACGCAACACACTTCATTCCTAAACTTCTGGACGCAACACACTTCATTGCTAAACTTCTGGACGCAACACACTTCATTCCTAAACTTCTGGACGCAACACACTTCATTCCTAAACTTCTGGACGCAACACACTTCATTGCTAAACTTCTGGACGCAACACACTTCATTCCTAAACTTCTGGACGCAACACACTTCATTCCTAAACTTCTGGACGCAACACACTTCATTGCTAAACTTCTGGACGCAACACACTTCATTCCTAAACTTCGGGACGCAACACACTTCATTCCTAAACTTCTGGACGCAAACACACTTCATTCCTAAACTTCTGGACCAACAACTTCATTGCTAAACCTGGACGCAACACTTCATTCCTAAACTTCTGGACGCAACACACTTCATTCCTAAACTTCTGGACGCAACACACTTCATTGCTAAACTCGGGACGCAATACTACTTCATTCCTAAACTTCTGGACGCAACACACTTCATTGCTAAACTTCTGGACGCAACACACTTCATTCCTAAACTTCTGGATCCAGGACATATTATTCATAGACTTTTAGATCAAACACACATCATTCCTGAAGTTTTAGATCAAACACACATCATTCCTGAAGTTTTAGATCAAACACACATCATTCCTGAAGTTTCGGATCCAAGAAACATCATTCCTGAACTTTCGGATCCAAGAAACATCATTCCTGAACTTCGATCCAAGAAACATCATTCCTGAACTTTCGGATCCAAGAAACATCATTCCTGAAGTTTTAGATCAAACACACATCATTCCTGAAGTTTTAGATCAAACACACATCATTCCTAAGTTTTGGGATCCAACACACTTCATTCCTGAACTTTCGGATCCAAGAAACATCATTCCTGAACTTTCGGATCCAAGAAACATCATTCCTGAAGTTTTAGATCAAACACACATCATTCCTGAAGTTTTGGATCAAACACACATCATTCCTGAAGTTTTAGATCAAACACACATCATTCCTGAAGTTTTGAATCCAACACACATCATTCCTGAAGTTTTGGATCCAACACACATCATTCCTGAAGTTTTGGATCCAACACACATCATTCATGAATTTTTGGGATCCAACACGCTTTATTCATGACCTTCTTGAAACAGCCCTTCTCGTGCACCCTGTGTCTGTGTATACAAAACGTGTCTATATTATAATATTATTTTGTTGACATTGTATATTTTTCCTTTTAGTTTGTTCTCATTTATTACTCTTTTCTCATTTAGTCAATTATGTTCAGTCTAAAGTAGTTGGAACCTCATCGTCTCAATATGTATACTATGTCTGTTATATAGGACATTCGTATTGTATCCCATGTTGTGCTTGTGCACATTTGCTTGATGAAGCTCTTGTGGTCGAAACGTCTTAATATCATGTTACTGCTCTTTGTAAACTACTTATTTCTGTGTATGTATTTAGTATCTACATTTAGAAACGTGTTGTGTTAGCTCGTTCCAGATTCAAGTATAGGTGAGAACATCTATTAGTCTTCCCTAGGTACAAGTGTGAGCTTCAATTTACCTGTATCGGATCTATGTGTGAACTTTAATATACCTCAGATCAGAGGCGGTTGGTCATTAAGGGTCAGTGGGGTAGGGCTCAACCAAATATAATGAGTAACGGGTATAGCAAAGTTGAGTTTATCCACAAGACATCCACCTACATATTTTAGAAATGATTTGTTCATAATTATTAGCTTTGAACGTGATACTGATTAGCTTTAAAAGTTTATATATAACGCTAAAGTATCATATACAATCATTAGACGTATCACCTTTCTTATGAGTATACTTCACGCATTTTCAGCGCAATATTTTTTGGGTCCAGTTGAAATGGGGTCTATTTAGACCGTCTGTTAACATTGCGACCTCTGCCCTTTTTCTCAACTGCTTAGTTAGTATAGAGACATATGGATATTAATTCGCTTAGTAAGGACATTCTTTCACGGCCAGTCAGGCAAGTTGTACTGTGTTATTGCACACCAAAAAAAATCCACTGTAAATATTGAATGCTATTTTACTCGGTGTTACCGGTTGCTGTAATGTGTTCTAAACCGCCCTTTCTCCTCACATGTCCGAGAAATGATGACTGCCATTTTCGATATTCATTTTTAAACTTCTTGGTCTTGACCACACTCAGTACCTCTACAATAGTACCAAAATATAAACTCATCCAAAACTATGATTTTCTCAACAAATTGTATCTGGCACCACCAAACAAAATGAGCAAGAGCCGCCACTGCCTGAGATACTTTCATATTTGACTTCAATTTTGCTAGCCATGTCCAGGTGACAACTTTAATATACCGACATTTTAAAGATGTGGACTTTCAATATTACATTGTTCGTTCCAGGATTGTTTGAAATTTATGAGCTGTTATGTGGGCAAAACAAATCACAGAACATTTTGTGCTTGAGTTTGTGACTGTTGTCTGACATATCAAGAGCGATTCGCCTGTAGAATGAGTGAATGTTATGTTATGTTATGTTATGCAATCGACGTAAATGAACATTGGGACTCTCGTGCGTTCTCTGTCCTTCACTGCAGCAGCCATCCTAAAGTCCGTTTGCTCACGGTACACACGAGAAGTTGCTTAGTATACCTTCTTTCTCTACCACGAAGACGACACTGTCTGGCATGTTCAAACTTAACTCCAATCTCGCACTCGTGCCAATGTCCGAGACTCACCCATATAACATACATTAGGGGCGTCCGGATTGATGACATCGACTCTGTCCATGCTTCAGCCCGCTTGAGTCGGGGCATTGTTTGCAAGAAATACAGCACGATTGTTACCCTGCACTCCAGGGATGTCCAGCTGTCTACAACCAAGTCATTTTCTTGAGATGTGATCTTCGAATGCTGCCCACCCATTCCAATGTGTAAATGATTTACTGATTGAGCGAATGAGTCATAGACTGACTGAACAACTGAATGACTGATGAGTAAGAACATGATTGATTGCCTGAACGATTGTTTGAACGATTGACTGATTGAAATGATGTAAATGATTGCCAATAGGATTGAGTAGATTATTGACTGATTGAAATGATGTAAATGATTGACAATAAGACTGAGAAGATGATTGACTGATGGAACAGAGAGTAAATAATTTACTGACTTAACCAATTATTGAATGATTGATTGAGCGCGTGAGTAAATGCTTGACCAACCAAACGATACACTGATGAAATAAAAAAATTCTCTTCAGATTGCCGAAGAAGAAATGAATGAATGAGGGAGTGGTTAATTAGATAACAGAGTGAGTGAGTGTTTGACTGTTTGACTGAGCAGAATTATCTTTTTAAACAAAGCATTGACCAGTGGCGGCTCGTGGTCATTTTTCTTGATGGGCCAGAAACAATTTTTGGAAAAATCATTGTTTTGTGGCTATTTACTATTATTTGTCTATTCCGGGAAGTTATTCCCCCTTTCGAGAAAAGTACAAATGCTTCTGTTTTGTCACAGCTTGATATTAAATAGAGTTGCTTATTCATCATCATCATCAAGTAGCTTGTCCTGAGCAGAACTTTGCCACCCCAACAGTATTCTGGAATTTCACTCTCTCATAGACCAGATGTTCTGTCTCTGCAGTTATTATGTTCAAACCATCAGTTATATCCCGGATCCATCTTCCTGTGGTCCTCCCTCCTCCCTGCCGGCATGCCTTCCTCGTACGTCCTTTCCAGCCCCCCCCTCCTTCCATGTCTCTCATATGTCCAAAAAATCTCATTTCTTCTATCCCATCTGTAGCATCAGCCAGTTTTTCTGATCCTTAATGTTTTTCTGCATAGAATAACTTGTTCCGTTCAGTCCATGACACACTGATGACTCATCTGTAACACCAACATTCAAAAGCACACATATGCTTTTCACTGCCTCATCAAATGCTCATTCCCCACATCCACAAGTTGGCTATTAAAGAACAAAAAATAAAAGACAAATAAATATTTCGGTCACTTCAAACGGCATGAGAGCCCAGAGAAGATTTTAAAAAAGCATCTACTTGAATTGAATGCGCGTCACCGCATTACAGACTTGTGAGTTGATGATTGCATTCATTCCACCAGAGCGACTATAAACATATTGGGTGATTGTGTAAGATATAATCTCTCTTCGTAAACTTATCAGTTATGTGAACGAAAGTGAAAGTACATTGTCGTAGTCAAATGTATATTGGGGGAATTAGGATTAGCAACTATTCTATGATGATTAGTAACTTTGTTCTATGATTTTCTATAATTGTATACTATTTTTATATATAAATCATGATTAAATCGATTTTTAAAAGGGGACTATTTAATCAAAAATTGAGTTGACGTGTATGAATATATTTGCTAACGGATGAATGAAAATGACGTAATTGTTTTGACAATTATCATTGCAGGTAGACGTCAATGGTCAAAGGTCGCAATATTGCATCGTAGATAGGCACTTTTTAAATGAACTACCAAAAAATTGTGAACTGCAATATGCGTGACTGTATTCAGAATGTATATAATATTTTTAAAATTATATTTTATATATTATTAACATTATTATGTTATTATGATATAATATTTATATTTTAGTGTTATATATTCAACTTTCAAAGCTAATCTGTGTCAAGTTAAAAGTAATATTATGAAGAAATAATTTTATAAATAATAAGTACACGTTACTCAGAATGTTTGTGAGGCCGACCCCACTGGATCTTAATTGACAGCTCCTGTCATTGAATTATTAATCGATGAGTGAATGATTGACATATTTTATGTAGGAATAAATGATTGACTAACTCATTAAATGAGTCAATGATTGTCTGACATAACTTGAATCTCAGTTATTATGTGACTAAATAAATTGTTGACAGAATGAGCTTGTACATATTTGAATAATTTAGCAATTACATAAATTAGTGAGCTACTGCATAAGTTAATGAAATATTCACTCACTGATCCCGATATTGAATCTTTTAATGAGTAAACGAGTGTGTGAATGATTGAATGAATATCTAAAACATTGAATGACTAAGAAAATGATTGAAATTTGACTGACTAAATAAGTGAAAAATGATTTACTGATTGATACCTGTAAAGCTGAACTCACAAGTAAAGTATTGAGTGGATGACTGCATACATTTGTGAGTTGATTATGAAGGTGGTATCTGTGGCTGAGTGGTTAAGCCTTTGCTTTGCGAGTCAAAGGTCTGGGTTAGAATCCGACCGCGGCCTTCTGTTCACGAGTATTTTCCAGAGACCCTAGGATTGTTTCGGAGCTACGGAGTTCGTGCTTTGTGCAATACTCTCGGTGTGCCATTTCTGCGGAGAGTGACAGAGCCATATGGGTCACCTGGTGCAATGAAGTCAATCCTTCGGCTTTAAAACCATTTTTTTAATGAACGAGTTAGTTAATGATTAGTTGAACGAGTTAGTTGATGATTTCATGAACGAGTGAGTTAATGATTGCATGAACGAGTGAGTTGATTATGAGAACGAGTGAGTTGATGATTGCATGAACGAGTGAGCTATATTATGTTATGTTATGCGATCGACGTCATGGCACATTGGCCATTCCCACTCGTGCTCTGTCCTCCGTTGAGCCACCCCAAAGTTCATTTGCTCATAGTACCCATGAAAAGTTGATTACTATATCTTCTCTCTCTACCACGAAAACGACACTGTCTGACATGTCCAAACTTAACTCCTAATTCTCGAACTCGTTCAAGTGTCTGAGACCCGCCTATGTCACCAATTGAGAGCGTACCGCATTGATGATATCGGCTCTGTCCATACTTCTGTCCACTTGAGTCGGGGCACTGTTTGCAAGAGAGTCAGCACGCTCGTTACCCGCACTCCAGCATGTACAGGCGTGTACAGTCAAGTCATTTTCTTGAGATGTGATTTCCGAATGATGTCGACCCATTCCACACGCATACTTCCAGATTCAATCATTTGAAGCATATTCATCGATCTGATATGATGATCGTATGGGTAACCTGTTACTCAGCCACCCAAGACAGAACCCTGGATGCAGGGTAATCTCCATAGTCATACCTGATGTTGTTGTCTCGAAAGCCCCGCATCCCCCGAAGTGTGCGACTGTTTCGTTCTGCTGAGTAAGTCCACGATGATCTGGTGCCACGTTTGACAGAGCCATCGGTGTAGATAATGGTATCACCTGGATGGGAGTGCTGATCCACAAGTGCAAGAATTTCGCATTAATGACTCCCTGGCCTATTCTCACGCGGCGTCCAAGTGTACTGACAACCCTGGCGTAAGCAGTCATATCCTCTGATAGAGGCATCTATTCTACACCCTACCTCAGCTCATCTCGAGTACAGATCTTCTAAATAACATCCTCTGCCTCGGCTATCCAGGATCGATCTCTTTAATCCCCTTTCCCCTTTTTTTCATTTATTGATTTGTGCAGAGGATGTTTTGTGTCCCCAGAAACTCTCAGATAAGCTTTTGCCTGTGCGCATTTGTGTCTCATGGCCATCGTTGGCAATCCAAGGACATAGCGCATTGCCTTCACAATACTTCACGTGTGCAACCAAGTGAGTTGATTGCGTAAACGTGTGAGTTGATAATTGCATGAACGAGTGAGTTAATGATTGCATGAACTAGTGAGTTGATTGCATGAACGAGTGAGTTAATGATTGCATGAACGAGTGAGTTAATGATTGCATGAACGAGTGAGTTGAGGATTGCATGAACTAGTGAGTTGATTGCATGAACTAGTGAGTTGATGATTGCATGAACGTGTGAGTTAATGATTACATGAACGAGTGTAACAGTATTACTGTTCCTGGAGGATAAGAGGGGTAAATTCATGTTTATATTTTAGTTGTTTGTACCACTTTTATTTATTTCCCTTTGTTGTGATTGTTTTATGGTGATGATAGGTGATGACAGCTCATCAGTTGTCACGGAGGTTACTTGAGTTGTGAACGAACTCAGTTTTTTATATTTTGAGTGACTAATCGGATTGTACATTGAGTCTGGGATGGTACGTTGAGCAGTACTGTTGAGGTAGTCGATTTATGATTGAAGCTGAGACTGGACAGTAGGGCGAGCATAGGAATGGATAGGGGCAAGACGCGGTCGTGATGTTTTACTTTGATTAGACAACGTAGTTAAGTACTGTATAGGCATCTGTATGATGTTAGTTTTCTACTGTTTTGGCATCTGTGTGATGTTATTTTTCTACTGTTTTGGCATCTGAGTGATGTTATATATTTTACAGGACTGAAATGTGGTGAGTCACTGTCTTTGCTAGACAACGTCGTATCTACTGTTTTGGCATCTATGTGATGTATTATATTCTACAAGACTGAATTCGTCGTGAGTCACCGTCTTATGTCGTCAGCGTGATGTTTTACGTTTAGGTCACGGGGATCCTAAAGTTCTGCAAGACTGGTATTTGTTGTTGTGAGGCTCTTCGTGCTAGGAAGGACAAGGAATACGAACCCGGAGATTAATTTAATGTAATATTATTAACTGCTATAATTGGCAATTTTCAATAAGTTTGATTTATGTGAGATGTGATTTATTATTATTGTATTATGGAGCATTATGTTTATGAATAATGATGTAAATTTCAATGTACAATAGATGCTTTATAATTACTGTTCTTGAATCGTGACGTTGGTGTTATTTCTTTTGTGTTGTTTATTTCTTAGAGTGTGTATTGATGTATGTGAGTGGAGTTACTCTTATGTGTGTTCGTTTGTTGAATCAGGTATTAGGAGTGTTCGTTTATGATAGTATCAGCTTGGCACAAGGCTGGTATCACTGTATAACACTTCGGTAAATACTGGTACATGAGTGAGTTGATGATTGCGTGAATGTGTGAGCTGATGATTGCATGAACGAGTGAGTTGTTTGCGTGAACGAGTGAGTTGATAATTGCATGAACGAGTAAGTTAATGATTGCATGAACGAGTGAGTTGATGATTACATGAACTAGTTAGTTGATGATTGCATAAACGAGTGAGTTAATGATTGCATGAACTAGTGAGTTGATGACGTATGAGCGAGTGAGTTAATGATTGCATGAACGAGTGAGTTAATGATTGCATGAATTAGTGAGTTGATGATTGCATGAACGAGTGAGTTACTGATTGCATGAACTAGTGAGTTAATGATTGCATCAGCGAGTGAGTTAATGATTGCATGTACTAGTGAGTTAATGATTGCATGAACTAGTGAGTTAATGATTGCATGAACTAGTGAGTTGATGATTGCATGAGCGAGTGAGTTAATGATTGCATGAACGAGTGAGTTAATGATTGCATGAACTAGTGAGTTAATGATTGCATGAACTAGTAAGTTAACGATTGCATGAACTAGTGAGTTGATGATTGCATGAGCGAGTGAGTTAATGATTGCATGAACGAGTGAGTTAATGATTGCATGAATTAGTGAGTTGATTATTGCATGAACGATTGAGTTATTGATTGCATGAACTAGTGAGTTAATGATTGCATGAGCGAGTGAGTTAATGATTGCATGAACTAGTGAGTTAATGATTGCAGAACGAGTAGTTAATGATTGCATGAATTAGTGAGTTGATTATTGCATGAACGAGTGAGTTATTGATTGCATGAACTAGTGAGTTAATGATTGCATGAGCGAGTGAGTTAATGATTGCATGAACTAGTGAGTTAATGATTGCATGAACTAGTGAGTTAATGATTGCTTGAACTAGTGAGTTAATGATTGCATGAGCGAGTGAGTTAATGATTGCATGAACGAGTGAGTTAATGATTGCATGAACTAGTGAGTTAATGATTGCATGAACTAGTGAGTTAATGATTGCATGAACTAGTGAGTTGATGATTGCATGAGCGAGTGAGTTAATTATTGCATGAACGAGTGAGTTAATGATTACATGAACTAGTGAGTTGATGACTGCATGAGCGAGTGACTTAATGATCTGACGAACGAGTGAGTTAATGATTGCATGAATCAGTGAGTTGATGATGCATGAAAGAGTGAGTTAATGATCGCGAACTAGTGAGTTAATGATTGCATGAGCGAGTGAGTTAATGATTGCATGAACTAGTGAGTTAATGATTGCATGAACTAGTGAGTTAATGATTGCATGAACTAGTGAGTTAATGATTGCATGAACTAGTGAGTTAATGATTGCATGAACTAGTGAGTTGATGATTGCATGAGCGACTGAGTTAATGATTGCATGAACTAGTGAGTTAATGATTGCATGAACTAGTGAGTTAATGATTGCAGAACTAGTGAGTTAATGATCGTACGAACTAGTGAGTTGATGATTGCATGAGCGAGTGAGTTAATGATTGCATGAACGAGTGAGTTAATGATTGCATGAACTAGTGAGTTAATGATTGCATGAACTAGTGAGTTAATGATTGCATGAACTAGTGAGTTGATGATTGCATGAGCGAGTGAGTTAATGATTGCATGAGCGAGTGAGTTAATGATTGCATGAACGAGTGAGTTAATGATTGCATGAACGAGTGAGTTAATGATTGCATGAACTAGTGAGTTAATGATTGCATGAACTAGTGAGTTGATGATTGCATGAGCGAGTGAGTTAATGATTGCATGAACGAGTGAGTTGATGATTGCATGAACTAGTGAGTTGATGATTGCATGAACTAGTGAATTGATGATTTAATGAATGTGTGAGCTGATGATTGAGAACGAGTGTACATTGCCTACTGTAGTCAGAGAGAGAGAGAGAGAGAGAGAGAGAGAGATAGACAGCCCCTCAAGTGCTACTGAAAATCAATAACGATATATAGATGCAAGTCATGGACAATTAATAAACATACATAAAAATTCTGGAGGCGAAAAAATGAGTTTTATAGGAGAATGATGATAATGCCATCGACTGATAAAATAATTAACTTTTATGTTTTTTAAGAGACCAATGCACAGAGAAAACGTATTTTCAATATAAGAAAGAGAAAGGCATAATGTTTAGAGTTTGTTATGATAAAGGAAGGGTTTGAATCCATTGCGACTATTTTCGAAATCAAACAGAAACGAGACAGAGGAAGACAGAGACAAGATGCTGATATGCATTCTTTATACTTCATGGAAAGGAATATTGTCAACATTCGAACTGATAGTTAAGTCAGCACTAGAGACATACATTTGTGTAGATCTATGTGACTGCAAACACAATAGACTTCAACGTGGCTGGCCAGTAGAGGAGGTCATACAATGCGTATGTGCAAAGACAATAGACTTGAACGTGGCCAGTCGTGGCTGGGCCGAGCAGAGAAGGTCATACAATGCGTATGTACAAAGACAATAGACTTGAACGTGGCCAGTCGTGGCTGGGCCGAGCAGAGGAGGTCATATAACGCGTATGTGCCATTCAGGACATAGCTCATACGTGAGAAGAGTGGGTACCAATACCCACTGAACACCGACAATTCACTGTAGTAGTCACCACGATAAACAAACCAAGTCGAGATTCACTGCCCACAAATCAAAGCAGAAGTTGAAGCGTTACTAAATGACTACACATCGTAGGAAAATGATGTTGTCTTCACTGATGGTTATGTGATTCGGCACAGTCGGAGTGATTGGGCCTTTACAGCTAGAGCTAAAGAAAAATCATAAAAGAGGCAAGTGGCACATATGCGACAACTACCTGCAGCATACTTATGGAGGTCATTATTATGACAAAATCCTGGAGTGGCAAACAGACGCAAATATTCACTCATGCATGCATGCTCAACGACTCGATGAGCATAATACAGAAGATCAAAGCCAGTTATATTCGAAAGCAGTGGATGCAGTTAAGACAAAACTCGACAATCCAAACACTTACCTTCATCTTTGTCCCGGGTCATGCTGGGATGACGAGCAATGAGATAGCGGGTGCACAACCAGACAATGCTAAGTTTGAGAATGGGTCTTTCAGGGCTGTGCGGTGTATTTTTCAGTATGATGCAAGTCTTAGAAATACTCCCCTTTAACACATTTGCTGCCACCCATTATTTAACCAAGTCTGGCTCATTGCCACGATATGTTTTTGACATAATCAGTTTTCAGGGTGAAAATATTTGACACATCATTAAACAATAATCTAATAAACTTAGGACTTTGATACTATGGCATAATGTTCATATATTAATGATCTACTTAACTGTCTTTATGTAGAGTATTTTCATTATAATCCACACGCTATTGCTGTAACTGCTGTTGACGTCGCTCCCCAAACCGATCCACAGTATGAAATGCCCCTTTTTCGAGGTGGGTGTTCATCACCTACTCCTGTACCCTGGAAAAACTGCTATTAATCTATAAACATAGTCCAATCAATCAAAGTTCAAGATTGTGCATTTGGACCTCACTATCATCAGCTAAATCTCCCATTTGAAAATCTTGGTTTACTTTGCGCCAAAAAGCCGGACGACAAATGTCGTCAGCGGCGGCGACAGCCAAAGTGAGTTTGTCTTTCGATTTACAACAATTTACCACAGTTTCCTCTTCTAACTTTAACGTTAGCAAATTCGTTAATTAGGATGTGAGTCTTGAGAGGCAAATGTAGATTCAATAGAAATGAATGACAGATTTGAAAGTTTTTTTTGGCTTATTGAACTTCTAAAGTAGGTGTTATTCATTTTAATTTGAAATAAAAACTTCTTTCCCACTAGCTACAGAGACACTAGCTACAGAGACAGGGAGTGTTAATAAAATTCTCAGAGCTACAGCAGTATTCGCATACAAAATAATCAAGTTATTTTGGCACAGATAATCTAAAACATCAAAAGGTTTCATAGAGTAAGGTAGCATTTGAGATACATCTGAATTCTTCTTGAAGATCATTTGAATTTATATCAGATTCATTTTCGACCAAAAGTATTGACGGAAGACTGGTACAATGATTTTCTAGCGTTTTGTCATCTATATCCTTGAGTTTTAAAATGTCATATAAAAACTGCAAATTGTTGCTAAGGATTTTCTAAAGTGTGAATCGTTCATTCAGAGAATTAATGATAATGTCCAGTAAAATTTGGGAACAAGTTAATTTCTACTTCGCGTTCGATCATTGCGGTCAATTATTATCATTCGTATTGTGATATATAATTGATCTTTGACAAGAACGTATTTACGTTGTGTCAAATTATGCTCCTATGGTGACTATGCCAGCACATCCGATTTAGTGACAGTATTTTATTTACTAGGGTAGCTTGCGGTAGGATTTGCTCTTTTACGATCATATTTCCCCATATTTTTGGGCTTTATGATCTACCCAAAGAACTGTGCAGCTTTCTGACTATGTTCCAGATTGGGAACATTTTCAGTCTTTGGGGCACATAGCTTATTCTTGGACGGCATCCTACAGTACAACACATCGTGAAAAGTGTCGGCCTTCACCATTATTTGGATTTGAACAGCCTGTTAAATCTTTACAACGTCGGCCTTACTTTTCAGACCATGTTGAATTTATTCCGGAATAGAAACATTCTCAGCCTTTCCGAAGCCCGTGTCGGCACTTGGCAATTTGCTGTTTCTACTCTGCATTGTCTCTGACCTTTTGGAAACACTGGGCTGGGGCTGCGCATAAATAATGTAGAGGGTCGTCTCATTAGGCGCTATAATTGCAACTTAGATTTTGCGCTCGCCAAGCATCACCCGCCCAGGTTTCTCCGGGGATGTTAGTTGTAAGAACAACAGTATCGTTCCTGTTGTTTCAGGGAAGGCAGTTTCGTTAGGCGCTAAATACAACTTTAGGATTTGCGCTTGGTCAACTTTATCCAATATATGTATATATCTCCGCTTGACCTCTTTTACGGAATTAACTGCAATCTTCCCCTTTGTCGTCACTACACATTGCATCTTTTCCGAAGATCTTTGCCGAGAGAGGACAAAGACGTAGCCACCATTTCCTCGAGGGAACGTGAATATTTTCCTCCTGTCGACTCGTATCTTGTCAGTTTTATACAATTCGTTCGTTTTTTTTAAAATTATTTCGCTTTTCCCGTTGGTCGGAAGAAATATTCGGAGACAAGCACTCGCGGATTCTTCTCGTCTTTCTTACGAGTTGATCTCGTATAACATAAATGCTTGCATCACTACTTATACCAAGTAGCTCTCCTCGATCCCTCCCCGCTTAGCCAGACAGGATCTTCTATCTGTTTTTGATTCCACGGGAGGTGGGGTAGATCTTGAAAGTGTCCGTTTAAATCTCGACGCGTCGTTACCCCCAAAATTTGGGCCCCTTTTGACCAAAGCTTAATTTTTACCTACATAACTATTGATATCACAACGGAAAGGTTATGCACCTGCGATAAAATTTTTTTTTTTATTCGAGTCCCATTGTCGTAACGTATTTTATTTTAATTTGGGTTTTAGAAAAAGAAATTTTTTTACCCGACTATTTTTTTAAACACAAAGATTTAATTAGTATAAATGCAAAAAAATGTATACTGATACAGAATATTATATATCTGTTTTTAAACACAGAACAGCCACTTGCCATTTTGGGGAAAAAACAAATATTAAAACAAATATTGTAAAAATTGTAAGCCAAATCAGAACTATTAACACGAGTAACACGTGCTTTTGGGTTTTGGGGGATAATTGGTTCACCATTTTTTAGAGTGTCCGGGGAAATTCATTCATTAAATCCTTTGGGCCCTTTTTTGTCTCAGGACAAAAGGTTTATGTCAGTAGTATGCCTGTGGTCACAACGTTTCTTGTGGCTGTAATGGCCTATATTGGGGAAACCCTTTCCCACAGTTGCGGGCAGGAAAAACTGGGAATGGGAGCCATAATGGATGCCCCTGCACCTGTCCCTCTTTTGTCTAAAATGTGATGTTTTTTTCTTTTTTTTTGGAGTCCCCCTCACCCGCCGCCATTTTCCCTTTCCTTTGAACAGCCTCTCCGTGTTTTTTGGGTCTATGCCGCATGAAGTTAAATCAGGGCTTGCAGGTCGGGGAAGCGTAATAAGGGGCCCCCATGCTGTCTAGCACCAGATGCGAGGGGACCATAGAATTTTTTGGGGATTTATAATCGCTCATAGGGGAAATTTTTGTCCCCAGCCATCTGAGACGTCGTTCAGAAAGTGGCATTTAAAGGGCCAGCACTGTTCAGAACTTCATTTTGGAGAGGGATCTTGCCATGGGATGTTGTATATTCGCCTGAGACAGCGAGTGGAAGGTCTTGAGGCGATGTTCTTTCAGCATATGTGGTCCATGTTTTCACTTCCATACAGTAGAGGGCTGACAAAACTTTTTTATATCCCGGCTTGGTGTTTCTTGTGAGTGCCCTGTTTTCCATACACGCTTTTTTAATTTAAACATAGCAGTGGGAGGCATTCCCAAATGGACCACAAATTTTCACTTCGGGGGAAAGAAGGCGGGCGGATGACAGAGCCAAGGAGGGTAAAGGGGGCTGATTTTCCCCCCTCTGCATGACTCCCTATGGGGATAGGGGGGGGTTTCGAAAATACCCCAAATTATATTTTTTTTTTATGCTGGTGGCGCCGAATTCATTTGATCCCGCGCAAATCTGTCCAGGGGAGGTGTTGAACCCTTCTTCTGTTTTGGATGTTAATCCCATATCGGAAAAAGGAATTTCCCCTTGATGGTGATTTCGGGGATTTTGGTTTTTCTTTGAGCCCGGCCATTTGGACAATTTTCCATCTGATTTTGTGGGGGAAAATTTTCTTCTTGGATTCAAAAGGGGTGAAAGGAGGGAAAAAAAACCCAAAGAGTGTGGGGGGAAATGCATTTTGCTTGAGCCGGTTGGGGAAAATTGATGGAGGGGGCCCCCATCAAAACATCACTTTACCCTTCCCAAGTTTTTTGGGGGGAATGATGGGGTTTTTTGGCAATTTTAGGAGGGCACCCATTTTTCCAAACCAAAGAGGTCAATTCTACCCACGGGGTAAAAATGTCTTTGTTAGATCAAAGGAAGGCAATGTACAGTGGCATTCTTTGGGAAACATTTCTCCTGCAGTTGTCTAAAGGAGTAAAACATGTCAATGGGGGATCTGTTGATTTTAACCCACATTGTACCCCAGGGTATCCCGGGTTTTGCTAGCGGGTTGTAACCTTTTTTAGTACTACGCGTGGAAGCCCTTTCCCCACGATCCCGGAGAAAGAGATACCCAGAAGTTGAAAATTTCCCATGATCCCCTTTTTTTTTTTATACAAGGTGATGATGTTTCCCCTAATGCCCTTTGAGGCATTTCCTCCCCCCTTTTAAAAAGGGCCCCAAAATTTTGCAGACTTTTGGGGGGTTTTTTAGCAATTTGATTATTTCAGGGGATGCCGCCCTTTTCCAGGCTTTCCCATTTGTCAGGGTCAATTGAAAACCCCTGATTTCGCCTTTTTGGGGGCATCGGGGTTCAAGTTTAAGGCTTTTTTAAAATTTGAAGGGAACGCGATGGCAGTTACAATATTTTGGGGGGAAATTTAGAATTCCAGAAAATTGTTCCACCCAGCGTTCCTCGGGTTTTTTTTTGGATGGGTTTAATTTTTCCCCTGTTTTTTTTTTTAAGAGAGGTTTCTTTTGATGCCCCTCCCCCTTATGTATCCAGTATCAAAGGAGAGCTGAATTTTCCCCGCATAACTCCTGCCAGTGGTCTTTTGGGCGCATCGTATTTGTTTTTTGTGCGACTCCTTTTGCAGATCTAAGAGCAAGAAAAACTTGATACTTGGATTTTTTTTTGGGTTCTGAAGAGCAGTTTTTTTTCTAAATTAAAAAGGCTCCAGTCTAATATTTTTGGGCAGCAAACCAAAAATGTTTTTGTTTTCTGGGGTGTCAATGGTTTTGGGAATTATATATGGGCCCCGGATGTGGGACCACTTTTTTTCCGGCTTTTCCCCTTTTTGGCCTTGGAGAATGTTTCCCCAATGATTTGGTAAATTGAAAAAATTTTTGGTTTGGGTTTTTTGGGTTAATTTTCCCCCCTTTTTTTGAATGGTGGGAGGTTTTTTTTTTTGCCTAACTTTGCTCCTATAAATTGAATGGTCAGTGTTACAGTCAGCACTATGGGTAGCAAAGGAGTGCTGAGCACACTGTTTATCGCATGTCACCTCATTATAATTAGATCATTTGATGCCATTTATGTGAACGTGGGGTTTGGGGACCCCTTTGTGGGGGGTTAAAAAAAAAAGTTTTTGGGGGAGGCAAAGGTTGTTGTAGTTGATATCTCCAGAGCTGCTGTCCATTTTCATTAATTTTTCCAGTCCCATGTTTTCCAAGGCCCGATGGCCAAGAGTTGATTCCCCCCAAATTAAAATTAAAGTTCCTTTTGGAAAAAGTGTCTTTTTTGGGGAATTCTACGATTTCTGATTATATCTCCCCCTTAAAATGTATTTTTAAGGTCAGGTTTTGAGTTTTATTTGGGTGGGGTATACACGGGAAGAGATGGATCCCTGTTACGTGGGAGTTTAATGGAAAAATACGGTCTGACCCGTTTATTGGAAGTCCCAAACCTGGAGAAGGGGATTTTATAACCTACCCATGCAAGTTTTGGGTTGTCTTGAGTTTTTCCTTGCCAGTAGAACGTTTTCTTTTTCCCCTCAACGATCCATTTCAGGAGTGGGCCCCCGTGCGGGGGATGTGCACCCAAGTCGTTTGAGCTCATTGTTAATTCCCGCAGTTTTCCATATGTCGTCTTTTCGGTAAGATCTGCTGACAGGCCAGGACACATTATCCTTCCCTTTTTCCAGTTACCCAAGGAAGGTCTGACCCTTTCTTGATTTTATTATTTTTTTTTTGGGGCGGTATTTCAGTCCACTTTTTCGGTAATCCCCAAGCCCCGGGAACCCATTGAAGCAGATGAACTGTGGGGATAACACCCTTTTGTTGGGAGAGCTCCCCGGCGGGAGGGGGGGCGGTAGCGTCCAATGAGAGGATGATTTTCCCCCACCGTCGAAGACAACCCGGGGGTCCGATACCTACCCCAAAAGAGCGGGAACCTAAAACCCCAACTGTTTTTTCCCATTTTGGGTTTTGGGCCAAAAAAGGTTGACCCCGGGGACCCTCCCCCCGAGGGCCCCTGGGGATTTTTGGGGGAATGAGTTGCCCAAGCCAACCCCCTTCCTGACCTCGCTGATAAAATCAGGGGAAAAGGAAAACGACATCTGGATCAGTTCGGTTGCGGGAGCTGCCGGTAGGACATCATTTGGGATGCCTGTCCGCCTTGGGGGGCCTGCCCGGGGATTTTCTCCCTAGGTTTACCCTTTTCTTCTTTGGGGATCGTTTTGATGATTATCCCGTTAGAGGGTTCCCCTTGGGGATAAACCGACGGTTGTCGGGACCCTCATCTCTATGCCATGGTTTTAAAATGTAGTGTTGTGTTGTGGGGCCAGCATTCCTTTTTGGGGGGGGAAAACGGGGGAAAGGTCTTGCAGGACAGGGTTTGTGGTTTGTTCAGCGGAGCCACAGGGGCACAGGGGGGTTGGGGAAAACCGCAGTCTTTTAGGTGTTTGTTCAGTCTGTTAGACCCCCCATCCTGAGTCAAAGAGATAGTCTGCCCTTGTCTGTCAAGTGTGGGTAGCCGTCTTTGGGATGGTTTAAGTTTTTTTTCAATGTCCAATAGTTTTTTTTTTTCAAAGATGTGTTTTTATTATCTATTTGTTCACATTCTGCTTTTTGTTTTTGTCTCCCTTTCTCGTTACCTGGCACCCGCAATGGGGATAAAATCCATAATTTAACTCTTTTTTTGGGTAGAGATCTTGCTGAGCCTTTTTTCTCAGGGAGGGGATGGTTACTCGGTAGGGCTTGAAAAACAGATATGTCCGTAAAAAATACCACTTGTTGGCAGTCAGATTTGGGAATTTTTGGGATCATGTTTTCCCTGTATTAGTGCTTGACCCCTTTTGGGGTGGGGTTTGAACAAAATTAAAAAGTTTACTTTGTTTCGGGTATTGTTGGGATATGTAATATAGATAAAAGCCCCTCCTTTCCCTTGATTGATCTGTTGCAGATCCATCGGAGGCGTGGATCCAGGATTGTTTGGGGTAGTTTTCGATCGACAAGGGCTGTTCTTTTGCAGGTCATTGGTATTTTCCGGGTTTTCCCCCCTAATTGTTGTGATGATTTTTGCTGTTTTTGCAATTTTCCGGAAAACAGGGTCGAGACGGTATCATTTTTTTTGGGGAAAAAAAAACCCCTTGGTACTGTTTTTTAAGTCGTTTTTCCCCCCGGAGGGACGAAGCGCTGGGTTTTAGTCGTCCGGCCGATCATTGAATCTTACTTTCTTTGGGATGAAAGGGGCATTGGTGTATTTTTTTAGCCCAAAGGCCAGATCATTTAATCTTGTTTTCTTGGAGGGCAATTCCGGTTATTTCTCCTTTAGTAGTCCCGGTCCCGATCTTAAATTTTTTACTTCGGAGGGAAAAAGGGCATTGGTGTATTTTTTTACCCTTCCCAAGTGCCAGATCATTGAATTTTACTTTGGGGGATGCGGGTTTTTACTGGCATTTTTTCCTTTAGTCTTTCCAAGTGCCAGATCATTTAATCTTGTTTATTGGATGCAAGGGATACTGGGTATTTCTCCATCTGGATCATATTTTTGGGTTTTTTCTGTAAGGGGGGGTTTAAAAATTCCAGGGTTTTTTGCATTCTGTGATAGGCGAATTTCATGACTGGGGGATGACCCCGAGTGCTTGAGGTTTTTCTGTCCAATGTCTGCAGGTGTGTTTAGCAGCTGTACCCCTGCTGTTAAGCGAACTTGGGTGATGTCTAATTGTTCCGCTGTGACTTTCCGTGTGTTTCAATTTCCCCATTTAAAGAAATTTGGGCCGTTTTTGATAGGTTTACTCTACCCTTTGCCCCCCGGGGGCCCCCACAAGGCGGGGGGGCCTATTTCCCCAAAGCTGGGGGTCGGGGATTTTGGATATCAGGGTAAACCACTGATATCATAAGTCTGAAACCAGACCCCCCACTGAGATTTTGGGGTTCGGGAACCCCCAAGGCAAAAAAAAACCCAAAAAACCTGAACCGGGGGGAGTCCACCCCCAGGCGGTTTGGGCTGTTACCCTTTTAAACCGGGACGGCGTTTCCCCCTTTGGCCTACCCCCGCGGGGAGGGGGTTGATTTTGGTTTCGGGAGGGTCATCAGCAGGTTTTAATTTCCTTTTCCCCTTTCCAAGAAAAGGAGCGGACCCCAACCCTGCCATGCAGGGCTAGGCCCGGGACCCCTTAAGACCAACGGGGAAAACAAAAAAAAATTTAATAGTTTTTGCCCTGCCGGGATCATTTTTTTCGGGGGGGGTGAAGTTTCCCCCGCAAACAAAACTGAAATAAAAGGGAACCATTGGCGAGCTGGAAATGAAAATTAAAATTTGTATACATAAATTTGGAATAACATAGACCTTTTGGAAAAGCCCCAAAAATTTTAATTTCCGAACGGGTTAAAATTTTTGATTTCCCCACCCCAATTTTTCCCCCAATTTTTTAAAATCCCCCCTTAAAAGGTTTTTGGGTTTATAACCTTACTACCCGGGTATTTGTTGCAAAGGGCAACACCACCCAATCCCAAAAGGTAAAAAATTTAAACGCTATGAAGAGTTCAACGAGGAAGATAAAGTTTTAAAGGGGGGCCCAAAAAAAAAAAATTTTGCAAAAAAGGCAAAAAATTTACATCACAATTCGTTTAACTGTATCCAAATAGTTGCCGAGGGTTTTAAAAAATTTAAAAGTTTTTTATTAGTTTAGATACTGGAAAAAAATTTAAAGGAAAATATAAAAAAATTTTAAAAAATTTTTTTTAAATAACGAGTATTTACGCGATTTTTCTTTTTAAAATTTCCCATTTTTCTCTTCCTTTCGAAATTTAAAACGGGGAAAAAAGAGGGGAACCCCAAGAGAGAAACTCCAGAATGCATCAATCAACGCAGAACGGGAGATTAGTTTACACCCCGAAAAAAAAGATTGGGGGGGGGGGGAGAGCGGAGCAATTAGGGACATGTTATGCGATGATCCTCAAATGAGCAAAATAAAAAAAGGTGGGGGTGAAAGATTGGGGAGTTTAAAAATCGGGACCCCTTTTTACTTTTCCCCAGGTGCCCCTTTAAAAAGACTTTGTTTTTCATTAATGGGGACAGGGATTGGGGAGAACTACTGGCAGGGAAAGGCAATAAAACAATAAGTCCACTTTTAAAAAATTTGAAATTTAAATAGTAATTTGGGGCAAAAAAAGTTACCCTTGGCCGGAGGGGAAAAGAGGATGGTTCGGATCGGGGGCCCTTAAGGGAATACAGAATTGGGAAAGGCTGGGGAAAGGAAAAACATAAAGTTGCGTTCCGGGCATAACGAAACTTCCTACTTGGGAAACCCCAAGGTACTTTGGAAACAACTAAATCCCCGGAAGGACTGGAGGGTGGGGGTTTAAAAGTGGAACTCCCAGTTTTGGGGGAAACCCGGGAAAGGGCTTTGCAGTCACAATTTTACATCCCCGGAAGAACTGGGGGTGATATGGATAAAAAAACCTTTGGGTTTTAAAAAAAAGGGGATTAAAATACCCCTTCTAAAATTTTTTTGGGTTTTCCCTTAATTCAATGTTTCCCGATTTGGGGGGAAAAAGGAAAACTTAAAAACCACGTCCCGACACGCGTCTCGGCCTTGAGAATTTTCCCTACTCTGGAAAAAACCAAAAGGGGGAAAAAGAAGGGCTGATTAACGGATCTACGGTTGTCCGACCCGAACATTGGCGAAGGCCGATATTTTACACTGTGTTGATGGAAAGAGGTCCGAGAACAACCCAAGCTCCCGTGAAATTTTCCCCAACCCAATGATTTTCACATTTGAAAGGGAATAAATGTAACCCACCGTTTTGGCGTAGATCAAAAAGCCCAAATATAGGGGAAAGCTGATCGAAAGGCGAAGACCCGGGAACGCAAAAAAAAAAGGGAAATTCGGGGCCCATATCGGCAGAAAGGATGGGTACGTAGTGAAAGTCCCCCGGGAAAATAAAAAGTTCGAAACGGGGAGGGAGGGCCCCCAAAGGGGGCGCACAACGACCCAACGTAGACCTTCAGTTTTTTTGCAAAGGGACCAATTATATATGGGGGGTGTTATTAAAAACCACTGTGTATAACTTTCCCCGGAGTTATTCAAGTCGGCGGCGAAAAACCCAAGAATGTTATTCGTATAGTTCAAAACAGAGAATTTTTAACAGAGGCCAATACAGGTTATATGCCCGGGTGTTATACAATATGTCTATGAAAATGAATTTTTATAAAATATAATCAAACAAGATTCCCCGGGCATAATATAGAGCTTTTGGGAACGGGATGAATATTGAAAAATTTCCCGAAAAACCATAAGTCAACTAATCATTTATCCGATCTAACTTAGCCTATAATACATATTAAAGAACGTTGTAAAATATATTAGAGAAAGGGCCTTGTTTATAAGAAAGGTTTAAAAGATATTTTGTTTTTTTCCCGTTCTTAGGGCCTTTTTTTTTATCATTCTTAATGGGGATTGGTCTTTGACGAGAACGTTTTTCCGTTGCGCAATTATGCCCCTAGGGTGATTTGGGGCCTCACCCGATTTAAACCCTACTTTTTATTTGATATATATATATATATATATATATATATATATATATTTATATTATATATATATATATATATATATATATATAAAAATATATATATATATATATACATTTTATGGGGTAGTTTTTCCCAGAACGATCCGTTTTTGGGGGTTTTTTTGGTTTTGGGACGGGTTTTTAAAGTTTCACTTTTGCGTAAAGGTTTTTATGATTTTCCCAAGAGTTGGGGCAGCTGACTGGGCCCGGGATTGGAAATTTTTTTTCCCAAATTTTTTTGGGCAAAAGGCTTGTCCGTGACGGCATTTTCTCATTTTGCTGCTTGAAATATTGTTTTATATTCAATGTTGTCTTTTGTACCCCTTCCCTTTTCCTTTCGTTCGTTTGAAAATTTCTATATATTCAATGTTTTTTTTGTATGAACTTCACTGTTTTTGTATCTCACAAGGGTTCGTGTATTTTTCGTCAAGTGTTGTTTCGTTGGGCCGGGATTTTGGGCCTTGCGTATCATTTTCGGGTCTTGAGATGTGCTCTGGTCGGGGTGCCTGTCCACATAACTTTTTTTGGAACCTGCCCGGGAACATGGGGTTTTCCCGTTTTAAAAATTCACAAAAAAAATAAAAAAAACATGTTGTCAAAGATTTGGCCACATGTTGTAAAGATAATTTTGGGGGATAAACAAGTTTAGTTTGCACATTTAAATTATTGATTTTTTAAAATATTATCATGAATTTAAATGAAAAAAAATTTTTTAAAGCAAAACCCTCGGAATGTGCGGAGGATTTCAATTAACATAAGAAGTGCAAAAGAAATCAAACCAGCAAAAGGATGTACATAAACCCCATAATTATAGGTGAACCTCCAAAAAATATATAACATAATCGGTTTTGAAAATGACACTTAAAATATGATCCTTCTAAAAAAAGAAACATTTTAAACTTGGCAGCAATATTTTTTATATTCACTTAAAAAAAAAGGGGAGGTTCACGTTATAGAGGATAAAAAATTGGCTTATTTCAAATTTTGGGATAACTTTTTTTTTAAAATTGTAGTTCCACCGACACGATGAGTCACATGCCTGTTTTTCGTGAAAGTTTTTTTTTTAAAAAAAATTTTAAACCCCCCCATGGGGAGTTCAATATCCCCGGGAAGATATGGCTGATCCTCTTTTTCTGTCTGTTCTTCATTACAAAAAACCCGTCTTTTCCCCTAAGTTCTTTTTTTTTTCCCAAAAGAAGCAACTTTCATCTGTATTTGGGTTTTTTTAATGGGAGAATGTCTTTTTCGAAAAAATTTATTCAAAAAAATTTTCCAGGTTGAATATCCGTCTTGTTTTGGTTTGTTTCCCTTCCGTCTACATGATTTGAAAATTTTTCCCTTTTTTAAAAGGGAGTACGAGTCCCTTTTCCATTTGCAGACCAAAAACAGTTGGGAAAAACTTGGGATGAAAGGGCCTTTCAGTCTCCGGGTACCACAAGATGCACGGATTTTTGGGGAACATGTTGTCCCCCCTTCTGCCCCCTTTCAAACTTTGAACAAAAGCATTTCCCCCAATTTGTCCCTCTAGAGCAGCATTCTCCAATCCTTTCAATATAATATTTTTACTGTTTTCCTACTGGGGGGGGGTAAATCCATTACGCCACATAAATTTTGGAAGTCGGGGGTTTTCACCCAAAAGCGCATTAAAAGCTTTTTCGTCTATTGAAAGATTTATTTTTGCATTTCCACAGGGGTTTGACTACTTAAAGGGGAAAAGGTTTATGTTCATTGCGTTTATATTTAAAAATGAAATAGAAAGTCACCCCCAAGCCTTTCTTCTTTACTTCAATTAACTCTGCACTTTGACAAAATGCACATCCCAATTTTTTGAGCAATGTTCTTTTTTTAAGGGACCATGTCAACAACTCTGGTCCTAAACAAACTAGTACCCTTCCAAAATTTTTTTCCCCGGGGAGGGGGTGGGATTTTTTACAATACATCTGTATCAGAACATGGCACTAACATTTTCCACTGGAATCATGTGTTGGGGTTGTTAATGCCCAAAACCCGCTCTGTTTTGGAAAGGGGGCTTTTTTGTTGCATTTCAATATAAAAACATTCATTCGCATCAATGTTTTGGAACTATGAAAAATTTCCCCCCTAAAAGGGACGCCAACATTTTTTGATAATTGTAGGACTGTTTTTAGTTCAGATGTATGTTGTTTTCCCATGAAATTTCGCTTTTTAAAAGCGTTTATTAAATTTTTTTGTAAGACATAACTATCACAAATATTTTAAAATAATCAAATTAAAATTAACTTTCGTTTCAAACAAATTATCTTGGTAGGTTAATTCCCCGCCATGATGCTTATTCAAGGGAGATTTTCAAGGAGATTGGGAAGGTACAAGTTTTTCTGGGGAGAATAATTATTTGGTGAATAATTTTTTGGGTAGCTAAAGAGTATTTTTTGGGGGAAAAAAAGGCCTTTTTTTGGGAACACCCCCAAACCTTTTTTGAACACCAAAACTTATAAACTATTAAAGATAAACACATAATTAAAAAAGAAACAAACTAGAAAGACTGAAAAAACATTGTACAATTTTTTTTTTTAAATTTGAGAATATCCATTTTTGATGAAAGGGGTGGGTCTCCCCCTTTAAATTTGGGCAATTTCCCCTTTTTTGTACATGTGGCTGCAGAGTTGATTGTGTCCCTGTTTAAGGTGCAAAAATGACAACGTGTTCCAATCTGCTCTTTAAAAGGATCGTCTTGTATTGATTTTTTGGGGATTTCTGATTGTTTTTAATCATCATTTTTATTGGGCAGGTAACCAGACATCTGGTTGCTCCCTTTCACCTTCATTCCAAATTGGTCGTTGTTTTATTTTTTTTCCCACAGTGAGAGGTTATTCACTGCAAGTTTGCCCCTGTACTGCTTGAACAGTTTAGAAAAAGAGGGTCGGGTAGACCGGGCAATTTTTTTGGACTGCTGATTTTGCACCCGTAAAAAATACAACAGGTTGAGGATCGAGTCAGCTATTCAACATTTTCCCGTTCCACCTTGATTGCCTAAATTTCTGCATCAAAATTGGACAGAATTTTCCTGGGGTATTTTTAATTGTTTCTAGCGTTTTTGGGTACCTATGACTTCATCCATTTTTCCCCGGATTTTCGTTGATACATCCTTTATACCCCCCGAGATTTTGTAAAATTTTTCATAAAGAAATTGGAGGACTATCTTGGGTTGCATGCTGTTCTGCTCACCCCTGTTAAGTTTCCCTTTATTCAGTTTTTTGGCCTGATGAATAAAACTGTTTCTTTCAGCCCCCCCATTGCTATATTTTTGGAATCTGTTTTACATTGGGTGGTTTCCCAGAAACTTTTTCTGCCTGCGTCATTATTTTTGTGTCTGCTGCCCCTTTTTTTTCCGGGGAAAATTGTTAATGGAACAGAATTCCCTTATTTTTGTCCCAGGGGGCAGTTTCCCAAGGCACTAAATCGCAACTTTAGTATTTGCCCCTGTAAACCCTTTTACCCAGAAAAATGTATCTGCCCCGGCGTTACCTTCAAACTTATACCCTTTGGGGGCCGCCCAAAAGACGGTTTACGGGGGGGGGGTTTTTGGGATTAACGAGCCAGGGGGGAGGGCAGGCCACCCTCCCCGGCTCATTAGTCATTAGCGTTGCAGCAGGAGAAAACGGGGCCAAAACCCCCCCCTTTTTTTCATTTTCCCTATTTTTGCCCCTTATTGCCCTTTTCGCCCCCCCCCTACTTTACCCCTTTTAAGCCTAAACCCTAAACCAAAACCCCCGTTTGCACCCCCCCCCTGCAGTATAAAAAATTTAAATATATAGCTCTTATCATCATAAAAAGGGGTACCCTTTTGTAGGACGGGGTTTTTGCGGCGATCTGAAATTAATTTGGGCTCTAACCAGTTACCCATTCCTGTCGATGGCCATATTATGGTTTCCTCTAATATTTTTACCATCCATCTTTTTGGCCTCCCCTTTGCGCCCCGGGGACCCTGCCCCCAATTTTGTTTTTTCCCAGGCCACTTGCCTTGATGTAAAAGTATCTAATTTTTCGGATAGAAATGTTGTTTATCACCCAAATTCCTTTTTTAACTTTTAAATTTCCCTTTCGGGGACACGTGTTCTTTATTTTTTTGTCCATGGTATTTAAGATCTGTCTTTTAAAATTTAAAATAGGTCTATCAATAATATAAAGTAGCTACCCCAAAATATTTTTTTTAAAAAAAATTTAATAAATAACTATAACTAGTTATCAGGGGACTATCAAAAAAAGCCCCGGGGACATGTTAAAGGTGCCCCGATCATTTGCCTCAAAAATAAGGATCCAACACCCCAAGTTGTTGTTGATTAATCCCCTTTGAATTTGGTCTGTCGTTTTTTACGGGAAAAAAACTAAATTGACGCCCATCTTTTCTAAATCTGGTCAGCGAGGAGACTGAAAACCCCTTGAAATTTTCCTGTTCGAACGACCCCAGTGCGTAAGGAATGTCATCTCGGCCAGAAGTTTCTTCTGATTAATGCCATCCCACCAATCTGTTATTTCCGTTCATTACCCCCACTCCGTGTGCCCGGGGAAAAAATAGTTATAACTACAGACAACAAAAAACAGACAGTTTACAGACAAGAAGAAAAAAATAAATTATTTCCTTGGGTTTCTTTGTTTTTTTTTTAGTAAAATTTTTTTAATAAGATAAGGGGAACCCGGTTTGTACTTTGTTAAGCCAAGAATAGTAGGGGAATATTTAGTGGGAACATAGTCAAAAAAATATGTACATGTGATAAATGACATTATTCTGACCCCAGATCATGATATTGTCAGAGTAAATCTGAAAAAAAAACCCTTTTTTTTTTTTTTTTTCCCGATCCAGAAGACTGGTTTTCTAGTTCTTCGGGCCGGTGCCATGGAATTAACCCTTTGGGGTTCGGAAACCCCAAATCTGTAATCTGGGGCCTTTTTTCTGCCTGCCCACGGAATTAAACCCCGTACACACAGAGGGCTATTCCCCCAAAGGGGTCCAACGCTACGAACACGCTGGGCGCGCGGGCAAAAACCCAAATAGGGAGTTTTTGCGGTAAAAGTTTGTAACCCCCGGGGTGTGGTAAAACCCCTTGGCATGTTGTCGGGAGGTAAACCACAAAATTTTGGGGGAAAAATATGAGAATATGCAAGTCGGGCCTTTTCCTTTTAAAATTTACGGGGTCTATTTGTCCCTTTTGGGTTTACAATTTTTCAATAAAAAAAGACACCTACTAAATGAGATCATTCATGAAGACGTCACCCCCTTTTTAAAAATAGCAGGTTCAAAAGCAATACGACATCCGGGTCTAAATTTCTTTGCTGTGATAGTTGTTGTGGATTTTGGGAGTGTTGGGTTTTAGGGCCAAATTGGAACTGAGCTTTTAGCAAAAAAGATATAATAGCAGGTACTACTTATACCAACCTTGCAGAACGGGTTTTTTTCAGTTTAAATTTCCCTTGCAAAAATTAAAATTATGACCCCCAAAAACTCGAAGACAAAATCGTAAAAAAAATAATAAATTTAAAACATTTTACAAATTTATTAAAATTTCAAAACAACGGAGACACAATAAAAGTTAAAAAAACTCGATTGTTATACAGCTGGCCCCTTTACCTTAACAAAATCTGAAATCTCGGAACCTTGAGTATATGTACAAAAAGTTAAACTGTTTAGGTCGTGTGTTTCCCTTAACACCCTACGGTTGGGGCAAGGGAAATAAACAAAAAAAATTGATAAGAAAGGGACAGTTTGAGAATAAATTTTTCCCCTGAAAATGATTAAAGTAAAATGAAGTGATTATATTTTTTAACAACACAGTGAGAGATAGAAAAACACCAAAAAATTGTATTCAAAATTTAAGGGAAACAAAGGTGGAAATATTTAGGTCATTTTCTTAGATCAGTTTTAAAGGAGCCCAAATAAACAAGCCCCTTATGTGGTTACCATTTGGGGAAAAGAAAATATGGAAGACCTAAGACCACTCTTCTGAAGAACAATTTACAAGAAAGTAAACTATTGGGATGTAAAACCACAAGATTTTCCAATTTTTAGCAACGAACCGCATCACATGGAGATCTAAAACCTCTGCCCTATGTGCCCCCTTTTTTTGGTACAAAAGGAAAAACTAATTAATTAAACCATTTAAAGGATTGGGGGATTGATCTTTGGGTTTCCGGAAAAGTATTACACAATTTTTTTAGTTTAGAGGTTTAAAAAAAGAGGGACATGGTTTTTATTTATGGCATTTTTTCAGAAACTACAAAAATGATTTTAAAAACCAATTTTTTCCCAAAACCACACAATTTTTTTTAAGAGACTATTTAAACATACAGATTATTGAACTAACGGTAAGATAGGGACAAATTTACAAAAAGGGGAAACAAAAAATAAAAAAAAAGGCGGGTTGAAACCAATGGAAATTTCCTCCTGAGGAAAACCAAAATATATCATATATATATTTTAATTTGTTTTGATTCAAAATCAAAAAAACGTAGTTCAATAAGATACACAAATCCCCCGGAGTTTCCCGAGGCCCAAATTGGGGTGTGAATGGGCCCAAACACCTGCCGCGCATGTCATAAGAGGCGCCCATGAGGTCGAGGGGGGCTAGCCCCCCCAAAACCCCAAAAAACACTAGATGGCAAACAGAGCAGAGGGGGCGAACCGAGTAAACGGGGGAAAACCGGACACATCGTTGAAGGATAACCCAGAGCCCAAAAATGGTCAAAAGATGGGACAAAAACACAGCAATGCTAAGGCTGCATGAATGGGATTTCCACATGAATAGAATGTAGGGGGAGGTTTTGGAACATCGGGGGGGGGAGGTGATCGAGAGATATACACAAAAGATATAAAGAACAAAAAAAATGGATACTTGAGTTAAAACTTATTTTCAATAAAAGGAATTGACATTCGATATTGGTTATAATTAAAGAATAATATAAAGAAATATAAACGGGTTAAATTGAACCAATAGTTTGATAATTAAGAGGGGGGTAGAGAAAAACATATGTCGACAAGGTAAAGGGAAATTTTAAAAAAGATATCACAAGAACAAGAGGAATAAAAAATCGTACCGAGATGAGGGCCCGGGGTAGAAGAAAAATGAAGGGGTCAGGAACAAGCAGTGAACACGAAAGAGATAGTTTTTTTAGGAAAAATGTTTTAATGAAACTTTTTCTCCAAATGAAGTGAAGTCATTCTGAATTGCATCGGGGAAACAAAAGATTAAATTTGTGGGTTTTATTTTAATGACATTTAGGATACAAGCAGAGGCATCCTGGGGTTCATTTGTTACCGCCGCGCCCTTCTGTTCCCTAAAGGGGCCTTTTTTCCCGATCGCACATCTTGCCCAAAATAATTTTGAACAGTGTTTCGCACAATTTATTTTTATATTTTGGTTTTTTCCCACTTAGGGGGGAAAAGAATTGAAATTATTGGGAAATTTTCCGGGTTTTTTTCTTCTGGGGAAAATTTAAAAGAAAAAAAAAAAAATTCAAAAAAAAGTTTTACAATTAATCTTAAATAATTTTTTTTAAAATGTTTAAACCCTTTTTTAAACCCTTTGGTTTTTTGAATAATTTTTGTTCCCCCCCATAAAATTTTTCATTTGTAACCCTGGCATACCATTTTCCAAAAATCACCTTTTTTCCGCAGACACCGGGATGAATTTTTAAATTTATTGGGTTTTTGTTTTGAGTGCTCCCGTTTCTGGGCCCATACAGATGATAAGGAGTGCTTTTAAAATTTGAGTTAAATATTCTAATTTTTTTTTCTAAATTTTATTTTTTAGATTTCCCAAATGTTTTTGTAATGAAAGTTTTTCTTTTCTGTATTCTTATTTTGACATTTTATTTTGTTCCAACCCCTTTTTCTACATTACACCCAAAAATGTGTAAGGGTTCTTTCTTTAAGTAATTTCACATATAATTTGATCATATTCAATTTTTACTTTTCAATCATTCTGATTTTAATATTTGTTAAAAGTCCTTTTTTTACCGGGAAAAAATATTTATACAAACCCCATTTTGAGTTATACATTTTATTATAATTAAAATATATTATAAAAAATTTTTTATTAATATTATATTAAATTTAGGGGATTTATGATTTTTGTTTTACACGTCATGAGTTAGGGGGGCCCCCGTTTGCTAAAATTGAAGAGTTATTTAATCCATTTGGGGCAACGAACGGTCCCCAGGAATTAAAGGATGCCACCTTTTCCACCTGGCAAGCGTGAAAGGAAATCCAAAGGGCCAATGATAACCAAAGGGGGGCTTCCCTTTCCGTCAATCGCTGGCAAAATACCCGGGGGGAGTCCTCCCCCAAACGATTAATCGATCACCTGGGAAAAGGACTTTCCCCGGGCCCCAAGGCCAGAGCAGGGCCCCTAACAGCAGAAGATATTTGCTGCTCCCAACTACAGGAGAAATGCCAAGAGGGAACCGGGGGTTTATATGGTCTTTTTCGATCTGACAAAATTTTCCACGGTTTAAAGGGGGGGTCTAGGAAGATCATGGGAAAAAATTTGGGGCCAAGGCCCCTCAAGATCGTTCCCAAAAGTTTCCGGGGGATAAAGGCACGGACTTGACGAAGGGGAGCTGCGGGAAACCCCATGTCACCAAGGGCAAAAGGGCTTTTACTCCCCCAACACCTTTTGTAAAGATGTTTGCTGCCATGCCCCCGGATGTTTTTTTGGGGGAAGGGAGAAATGGGGATTAGAAAGGGAAAAGGGGAAACCATTCAACTTCGGGGGTTAAAATCCGGGGCCCCCAAGGGAAAAGAATCAACTATCTCCAACCTGTTGTTTGCTGAACCCGGGCCCGCTAACCCAAATTGGAAAAAGGTTACAGGGCGTTCTAATTAGCCTGTGATAGGTTTTTCCCCCACCATTAACACCAAAAAAAGAGGTCATGTTCCAGCCCGCCCCTAGAGAACAGTATTAAGATCCAGTCATCAACATTAAACACCAGCGTTCCAAAAACAATGGAAACTTTTCTTATCTTGGCAGGGCCCCCATCCAGATCGGCAAACATAGATTCTGGGGGTCCCAATAGGGTATCCCCAAAACCAGGCAGTTAAAAGGGTTTCGTGTCACTTGGGGGGGAACGGGAAAGGGGGTACGCATATCCAAAAAAAGCTGAAAGTTTACCAGGCCATAGTGCAATGTTGTACGGGAGACATGGGCAGGTATAGCAGACACGCAAGAAAAAAACCATTTCCCCAAAGCCGTCTACGCAGAATACTAAAAAAAAACTGGCAGGGGAAAAATTTCCCGACAAAGGGAAATCCTCACAAGAGCAAAGATCCCAAGCGTCAACACCCTGTTGCAGAAGGCCCAACCCGAGATGGCTCACCTGTTTGAATGCCGATAAACGCATCCCAAAAAAAGTTGGGTGGCGGCGAGCTTGAAGAGGGCAAAAACGTTTAAAACAGGTGGGGCAGAAAAAGGGTTAAAGAACCTTTAAAATGTCTCTGAAATTTTATATGACAAAGTTCTGGGGAACCCCCTTTCGCAAGATCGCCAAATGTGGGGTAAAAAAAAAGAGGAACCCGGGAAAAGCTGAGAAACCCTATTGTTGGGGTTTACAGAGAAAAAGAGAAACGGGAAAAAAAACAAACACAACACGGGACATGGGCTAACCTTTATTATGGATGCCCCAATGGCGGGGGTTGTTCGGATTGGGCTTTACGTCACCCCCGCCCCACAATTTAGAGAGGTAACAGCCCCGTCTGAGATTGTTGTCATCATCGCCCGGGGATGGACGGCTATTAGTTTTGACTATTGAGCGGCATTTTGTTTTAATCCAATATTTAAATTAAAAATACATTAAAATCAAAAAAGTAAAAATTTTTTTCTTGGCTCTTAATAAAAAACATATTCTCGCCCTTTTCTCGATCGCCATTTTTTTTTTAAAAACGCTTTTAAAAGGTCAAACCCAATGAATCAGCTTTTAATAGCCGACTGTAAAAAAATTTGGCAATAGTTATTTTTTTACTTTCAACACCCAAACAGTATTACCACCATTTTTTTGAAAGTACCAAGTACCGTGAAGTTTGTTAATCCGTTAAAGGGGAGTGTCACCGAGATTTTACATTGTGAGATTTCAGGTAGTCAGACTTGAGAATTATATTATAAAAAAGAAAATGCCAGACATAGGGCCCGTTTTACAGCTGCCTTCACTGTCAATATCTACTTAAAACATCTTTATTTCTCTTGTTTTTGTTTTCGACTTTACATTAAAATCCTTTTCAATATTAACTTGGGGATAACTTGACGTCTATTTTTTTAGGCCATGTTGCCATATACACTACTTAAAATTCCCCATGAAGAGCTCTTTCCAGTAATCAAAATTGGGTTTTTCACCTTTGGTTTGATTATAGGGTAGTTTAGTTCAGTGGTTTTTTTATCAGATAAACTGAAGGGGGCCAAAAAATAAATATGGGAAAGAACAAAGCATACAACACCTTTAAAAAGATAGGAGTAATAGGGGGTTTAAACAAATAAACCCAGAACCCAAAAACCAAAGCCTCAGGAAAACATTACAAAACCCCTATACACAGTGGGTGAAACACACAGCAGCACATACAAGACGACTTCATGGAATACAAAATAAACTGTCTCAACCCGACAAAAACAAAAGGGAAAAGAACTGACACTAAACGACATAACGCAAGCAATCAACAAAAAAAGGCGAACAAAACGTGAGGGGACGGACCCCCGTATAATTTTATCAGCACTTCTTTTCCCCCCTTGGGGCCTTCCCAGAGAGTATATAAGAGAGGGGAACTACCTCCAAAACATGAACCCATCATACCCTCCCCATTCCCTTAAAAAAATAACTCTGACAAAAAAAAACTGAAAACTACAGCCCAATATAATTATTAAACAGACTCAAAATATTGACAAAAACACTGATCAATAAACTGAAACCATTCATGTCAACACTTGTACATGAAACCATTCAAGGCAACACTTGTACATGAAACAATTCATGTCAAAAATTAAAGAAACCAGTCATTCAAACTTTTTAATGAAACCATTTTGGGCAACACTTGTACATGGGAAAACCCTTCATGTTTAACACTTGACATGAAACCATTCAAGGGTTAAAACTTTGTACATGAAGATCAAAGGCAGTATAAGGGGGTGAAACATACACCAGCATACACATTTATTGATACCTTTTACTATTATTACCACACACATGGGGGAAAAACTGTCAATCTTGATCCCACGTTAGATCAGGGGAAAGCTTTTATAGAATAAAACCCCACATACCTACATAAAAACCATCAATTAACAAAAAGAATATTTCCAGAGTGGGTTAAAATATATAACCCAAAACCAAAGGGGGAAGGGGGTTAACCCCAATGTTAAAACTTTTTAGTTAACCTGTCAAGAAGGGGGTTTCTGTCTCCCCCCTTGTATGTTCTAGCATTAGAACCACTTTGGGAAAAAATCAGACAAAAACACTCATTAAAGGCACCGTTTTAAAAGGGAAAAAGAACGGAAGTTGTTGCTTACCCGAGAACCTTCTTTTTTTTTTCCCCCAAACACTAGATCTGTAGAAAATATTTTAAACAATTTCACAATGTTTGGGAAAAAAGGGAGGGGACAGATAAACGTAAAAAACCTTTAAATAAAGGGAAAAGGAAGAACAAGTCAGGGCTTTCCTTTAGCATTACAAACAACAAAAAATGAAACTATATGGCATCACATTTATCGCACCCAAAAAAAGAACACAAATTAAGTAATGGCAGAACATGGGGACATATAACAGATTGGGTAACAGATGTTAAAACATCCCCAAAAATTTTTGGGCGGTAAAAAACAATACGGGTTAAAAAGATTAACACTTTGACCCTCCAAAAATTGGACAATCAGAGACATAAACAGATCAAAATATTTGCTTTGGGAAAAACAATATACAGACGAACACTCATACAAGACAAGAGACAAGGTGGTATGGAAAACAAGACAAAGACACAAATAAAAAAAAATTTAGAATAAACCAATATTTTCCCTCATCAAAAACCCAAAAATATCACAGATCAAATTAAACTAAATAGGATCAGATTAACTAAACTGGCCACTGAAAAAATCAGTACACTATTTTGGGTTTATTTCCCACATTCTACAAAGCACATTCAAGCCAAAAAGGAAAAAAAGAAAACTGAACATCAGGGGAAAAAACAAAAATATATAAAAATTTAGTTGCTTTCCCAAACTCCCATTCACCCCAAACCCCAAAAAGGTTATAACTATTTTAAACAAAAAATACACCAATACTTTTTTTGTAAACTTAACAACCCAAACATTTCACCAAAGCCCGAGAGGTAACATTTTAGACTAATATACAACATGACACCTACAAGAGAACGGGTAGCAAACAGACCCAGACAAAAAAAAATGCCCCAAACCTTTGGGAGAAAAAAAACATCAAGAAACGGAAGAGCACATATTCTTTTAATGCAGCACAGTCAGACCAACCAAGAATCACTTCGAAACAAAACAAAAACACAAAAAAAAGATAGATATATACAGGGGCCATCATGCTAAACACACTACCCAAAAAAAACCCAACAAAAAAAAATTACTGATACTGCCTGCAGAATACAGGTATTCCCCAAGGACCGAGAAATGAGAAAAATTTACATCAAAAACAATGCCCAAATTTTTCCCAAAAAATATTCCTTCAGAAAACCGCATCCATAATAAGGGGTGTATGTAGGGGAACGAAAGAAAAAAAAAACATAGACACTTTTGAATGAAACTTATTGTTGAAAGTTTTTTTATTTGGGGAAACACTTTTTTAATTTACATTGTCTTATTGTTTATAATGTATTTCAAAAAATCACTTCAAATTGTACATTTTTATTTTTATAATGTATTTCAAACACAAAATTGCACATTTTTAAATTTTTCCATAAATGTTTAAAATGTACAATTAAAACCATCATCACCACTTCAAATATTTAAGGGCCCACCATTTAAAGTCCCTAAAAGGACAAAACAAAAAATTTGACACATCTATAATTAGTTTTTATTGAAATATTTTTTTTAAAAAAAGCCCCAATTTCTGGGGAAAAAAAAAAAGAAAAAAAAAAGAAGAAAAAAAGGGGAAAAAAAATAATATATATTGCTGCTATTTAATTGGACATATGTTCAGTACCAAAATGCATGTTTATTATGTTGAAAAAGTATGTTGAAAAAGTAATGTTGAAAAAGTATGTTGAAATGTATGTTGAAATGTTAAAAGTGAATGTTGTTGAAAAATTTTGTTAAATGTATGTTGAAATGTATGTTGGGAAAAGTATGTTTTAAAATTTTATGTTGAAATGGTTTTTGAAATGTATATTAAAAAAGTATGTTGGGGATTTTGTTGGGGAAAGTATTAACAGTATGTTGAGATGTATTTGAAATTTATAAGGGTGTTTTTGTTTAAATGTATGTTGTGTATGTTGAGATGTACATTAAAAAGTATATTAAAATGTAGGGGTGTATTTTTAAAAAAGGTTAAAATTTTGTTGAAATGCCCTTTTATCCAAATCCAATATAGGGTGAAACCCCCGATACACATCCAAGGTATGTTGAAATGTTCAATTTGGGCATATTTGGACCCAGTACAGGTCCAAAAATCAGGGGAAAACAGAACAAAGGATCCGGGAATATTGTTTTTTCTTTCCCCCTTTTCCCCTTTCCCCAAACAAAATAAGGATTGAGTCAGGGGAGAGATTGTATACGTCTCAAGACGAGTAAAAAGAACAGACGACACGGTGTTTTTACCATGGTTGGGCTTTTTTGGTTTTGGGCCGTTGAACTCCCGATGGGAAGTATCACCAAGAGCCCCGTCCGTTGGGAAAGCAACTTAAAAAAGCAAGTATACTTTTTTATTTATTTTCCTGTATTTTCTTTTTAAAAATTATTTTTTTAAAAGTATGTATCAAGGGATCATATTTTAAAAAGTTATCAAATTTTAAAAAGTATGTATTATTTTGGGAAAAGTATGTATCAATGTAAAATTTTTTTTTAAATGTATTAAAATCAAAATTTTGAAAAGTATGTATCAATGTATCATATTTATCAAAATCATCACCTTCATTAGACAACCCCCATAAAGCCCAACATCTCATATTTGCATCTCACGGGGATGTCACCAACAAAATTTTGTCAAACATGAAATTGCTGATATTGTTATGTACAAAATGGAAATAAACACTTAAAAAATATAAAAAAAAAATAAATATAATTATTTCCGGGGGTAAAAATAAACTCTAGCTTTGACAAGGCAAATTTTTAAAAACGTCATCATGGATCGTCATATGGAAGGGACGTAGACAAAAACCCATTCTTTTCTTATTTCTTCTCTTGAAAAGTTCCTTTTATTAAATTTTTTTTTTTTGGGGGGTATATAAAAATGGTTATTCATGGGTTTTTTATAATGGCCAGAACCAATTTAGGAAAAAAAGGGAAAATACTGATTGTATGTTGCCAAGAACTTCCCCAAGAAACATGAAATTAATTAAAACTCAAAGATCTGATGGGGTGCCCTGGTTTAAATCAGACCAATTTTAGAATTGGGGAAAAGAAAGATGGCAGATCAAGTACAAGTAAATTTATGACGGTCAAAAGACCGACCGTCTTACTGGGAAAGACCCCCATTGACTTGGGAAAAAATTGAGAATAGGAAATGGGAAAGGGGAGTCTTACCAACAAACCCACATGATTTGAAAAGAGATGGGGGAACGAAAAAACCTATACTTGGGGAAAAACCGAGCACAGATGGGTTTAAAAGGGGATTTTAAAAACCCCCAAAAGGTAACACAAATAATATACTGGAAGGCAAAAGTGGGCAGAGTGGAGCGGGTTTTTTTTTTGGAAAGAAAATATCCACAACACTACTGGTTACAACCTTTCGATGACCGACTCCCTCATGATGAGATTACAGACAAAAAAAAAAGATTCAATAATTTTAAACATACGGCCAACAAAAACCCCAGCTCCCGCATGACGAGATCGACGAATTTTTATCAAATTTAAAGGAGCAAAGATAAAGTTGGCAAAAGGACATCCGATCGTAATGGGGGCAAAAGCCAAGGTTCAAGAAAACAGCTAAGAAGAGGAAAAATAAAAAGTCCTTTTAGTATAGGACAAGAAACGAAAGAGGCACAAAACTAATTGAATTATGTTTTGAAAAAAACTTCCATTACAACACCCCATCCAGGAAATATCCCCAAAAAGACTAACACCTGACCTCACCAAAGGCAACACCAGAAAACCAAAAGATTACATCTTGATCCAAAGAAGATGGGCGACAGGCATTCTATCAGTAAAGACACTACCTGGAGCAGACTGGACCCGACCCGGGGAAATGCTGGGGGAGTTTAAATTAAGACTTAAGGGCAAAAAAGAAAAAGGGGCCCTATACGTTTTGATACAAATGCCATTCCCCTAGAATACAAATAAAATACAAAAAAAAATTTTAAAAATTAAAGGTTCCCCAAGAGAACATGAACACCTGACTTTAAATGGCAAACAGGGAAAAGACATATTACTCTCCAAGACAAAAAAATCCCTACCCCGGAAAATATACAAGAAACATGTCTGCATAACTGGAAAAAAAAACTGAAGAATTTTAAGAAAGAAGAAAATTTAAAAAAGATTTTTAAAACGAAAAGCACCTTAATATAAAAATTTCCTTTAAAAGAAGTAAAAAAGAAAATGGGAAAAAACAGGGGAAAAAACAAAAGTCACCCCCAAAAAAATTGATGAAAATTTAAAAAAAAAAAAAGAAAGAGAGAGAAATTAAAAAAGAAATTTAATTTTAATGACACGTGACTTCAGCCCATCAATACAAGTCAAAAGAAACAATGGCAAAAAATTAAAGAAAAGAAAGATACTAGAAAAATGGGTGGGGTTTCAGAAACATGTATGAAGACACATATAAAAAAACCAAAAAAGATACTAACAGAAAGGAAAAAAACAGAAAACCCGGCCCATGTTGGGTGAAATTTCGCCCGGCCATCAAAAACCCCAAGAGAGGGGGGGAAATCACTAGGGGGGATGATATACCAGCTGGGGAAATTTATTCAAGAAAGACCAGGAGGGCATATAAAAAAAATTAAAAAATGGAATAAAACTCCTCCCCAAAGGAATGGAAAAATCAGATTTTATACCATTCCAAAAAAGGCCCCCAAAAATATGCACCAAATTTTGAACTATTGCCCTTTTTAAGTCACCCCAGCAAAATCCTACTAAAAATCATAATGAAAAAGGGTGGAACAAAAATTAGAAGATGAAAAACAAAGAAACACAAGCAGGTTTCAGAAGAGGAGGCACTAGAGGCCATTTTGAGCATGAGACTCCCTTTTCGAGAAAGCAGAGAATACAAAAATAGGGCCCCCATGCCGTTTAAAAGACTACAGCAAGGCCCGACCAATATAAAAACCAGAAAAAAGTAGAACATCATGAATGACATGCAATTTTTCCCAAAACACATAATACAACCCCAAGAATTTCTATACCACGAACAACACAAAAACCCCAAAAAAAGGAGGTGAAATAGCCGAATGGTTCGAGATTGTAAAGGGGGGACAGGGATGTATTTTTTTCACCAAATTTTTTCCCCAAATATATGCAGAGAACATCATGAGGGAAAGAAAAATGCCAACTATTTAATTCGACCTTCCCCAAAGGGGGAAATGGGTACCCCGAGCTTAGATACGCAAAACGATATAGTATTATTATCCACTTTGGAAAAAGGGTTTTGGAAAAACCCCAAACAAGAGATCAAGAAAATAGTAAGACCCAAAATCTTATTTGGGAAAACACAAAAATAAAAATCCCCAACTGGGCAAAACAAAAAAGGTCACCAAATCCAAGTAAACAATGAAGAACTCCAATGTAAAAAGCTAAGAATATCTGGGGTACCAATTAAAATAAGGGACTGCCCAAAGAGATTCAAGAAGATTGGCAATAAAATCAACAGTTAAAAACAATGAAGAACATTTGGGAAAAAACCCAAAAAGAATAAAAATTAAAAAAATTGAGAGCATGATTTTCAGTGGCTTTTGGAATTGGGAAACATGGGCTATTACACAAAAATTTAAAAACGGAAAAAAACCCGTCCTTCGAAACTAAAATTTCTACAGGGAAAAATCCTAAAGAATAATTGGGCAGAAAAAAAAAAAAATGGGTGTCCTGAAAGAACCCAAAAAAAAGAAAAAATTTGGGGGTAAACAACAAAAATACAGAAAAAACAATTTTTTGGTCAAATCAAAGGGCACGATCTTTGGGAAAAAACAGTAAAAGGGGGGGGGGTTCCCCGGACGGGAGGCGGGGGGCAGACCAAGAAGAAGATGGCTAAAATTTAAAAAAAACCATAAATAACCACCAAAAAAGGGGAACTGGGAAAAGACAGAGGAATTTAGGGGTGTTCTGCAAAGAGAGCAAGTCCTTTTAAAAAGGGAAAACCTTTTATGATGGTTTTTCATAGCGATTAGAAAGTTCAGAAAATTATTTATATCGACTGTAAAAATTTGTGAATAACATTTTTAAAGGAAAAAGTTAGTTTGTTCCTTTCTTCCAAAGGCGGCACAAGGGGAAGGTTTAGATCTCCATGTAAACGGCCCCCGCTAGCAGTTGGAGATCTTGTATGGTTTTACATCCCAAAGGGTTACCTTTTTGGTTCGAAAGATGGTTTTTAGGGTTTTTCTAAAAAGTGGTCTTTGGTCTTCCATGTTTTTTTTCCCCAACTGGTGACCAATAGGGGCTTGTCGATTTAGTTTTCTTTTTTCTGACAAGAACATGACCTAAATATTTTACCTTCTTTTAAATTTGGATTGGGTTTTTGTGTTCATTTTTCACTGTGTTGTTAGAAAAAGAAACCTTTGTTTTGGAAAATTAGATTATTGTAGATGACTATTTTGAAAATAAAAAACAAATTTAAAAATATTTATACCCCGGGGTTTTTTTACACCTTAATTTTTTCATATGTTTCCAGAAGAGGGAAAAATGAAGATAATCCATTTGGGGAAAACACATTATAAGGAAACATCTAATTTTGGAGTTTTTATGATATTCACTTTTAGTGGGGGGTATGTCAACAAATGCAGAGGGGTTTTGGGGCCCCAAAATTGGGGGTGAAAATATAACCACTGCCCCTGCCATGCATGTCAAGAGGCGACAAAAGGGGGTTGGTCGGGGCGCACCCCACAACCAAAAAACAGATAGCTACAGAAAACCCAGCCAAGAAAAATTTTTAATAGCCACCCGAGGGGAAAAAGAGGGGCCCCAAAAAAAGGGACCCAAGAAGGACCTGGTGAAATTGAAAGAAAATCGGGCTGCCGACTCAATTTTCAACTAAAAATTCCAGGGTTGACCCTGAAAAGTCCGCACGATGCCGAAACTGGGAAGAACCCCAGGTACGGGGAAAAGATGAAAAGGACCATCCTTTAAAACTGGGGGAAAAAGATGGACAAATGCAACACACTAGACTTAAACGGGGAATATTACTTTTCCCCCAAAAGAGGAGGAAGACGCACCAAACATGGAGGGAGTAGATTAAACCCCAAAAAAGCAAAAAGACATTAATTGAATGGGAGCCGGGTGACCAAGAATGAACCCGGGCAACTTTCAAAACAACCAAAAAATTAAACTGAACATAGTCCATCCAGCCCTAACAAATGACAAAAGAACAAATAAAAAAAAGTTTTAAAACGTTACAGGGGTATTAGGCAAATTTAAAAGTAAGATCTTTTCTTTTTGCTAGGGGATTTTTAAAAAAGATAGGTAGAGACAACTGGGGTTTTTAGGGAAAACCCGGTAAAAATGGCCAGGGGGAAAAACATGAAAAAGGAGAGATGTTCGAGGATCTTTTGCAGCAAAAAGGGTTATAGGAGGTAGTTTTTTAGCAAAAAGAATCCCACACAGCTAAGGGGGTATCACCAGAACAAAAAAAAAAATGCCAAACCGAGCCCTTGCATTCAGGGAATTGCATGACGTGAAAACATAGGGGGAGCAGATTTGGGTTTTTGACCACCCCCTTTTTTATAAAAGGGTGTAATGAAAATCCGGGGTATTCATGACGACCACGCATGGGAACAGGGTGAAAATAAGAATTTAAGGGAAAAAAGGGGAAAAGGGTGTTTAGTGTCACGATTTTCCCAAAACATGCCCCAAAATTGGGGTGAAGGGAAAATTGGGAAAACCACTGCTTTCAATTAAAAAGCCTGACTAGTACATGGGAAACTACCCCTTTAAAAAAAAAAACACACCACCACCCCCGGGAAATTTGGGTTTTTCAGAGCCCAAGTTAGATAAGATAACAGAGAGAAGAGGGAAAGGCTGACCTTTTGTAATAGCAGAAAAAGAGAAGAGAAAGGGGGCCAAGAAAAATACACAAAAACGGGAGGTTAAGAGAAGTAAAAAGCAGATAAAAGAAAGTAAATAGGGGGGACCCAAGAGAAGAAAAAGAAACAGCCCAAGGGGAACCTGAAAGATTTTGGTTTATAAAAGGAAATTGACAGGAAAAAAAATCAACAAACAAAAAAAAACCGATTGGGGACAAGGTTGGGAAAATTACTTTGGGAATGCTCAAAACAGATGCAGAGGGGGGAGAACACTTCGGGCCTTTTTAAACAAAGGTTTTTTCCTCGGCCAACCCGGGCATAGATCCAGCTGCAAAAGATCTAACAATGACTGAGAAGCCGAAAAGGGAAAAAATAAAGAAGCCCCTTCTCCAACTAGAAATGTTAAAGCTACAGGCCCGATGGTTTCCTTCCCAAAAAAGGCAAATGCTGGGCATCCAAAAGACATTTAACACTTGGGTTTTTTGGGAAAAAATTTGGGGGAAGGAAGAAAACCAAAAAAACTGGGGGAGGGCTATTTAATAAAAAACCCAAAGGGGGGACCCCAAGAATGCCTGGGAAATATAGAGGAATAATGCCCGCCGCCCCGGAAAAAACAAATCGAATCATCCTAGAGAGGGCCCAAGGGGAAAATTTCAGATGGTACTAAAAAGGGTGAACAAGCAGGATTTAGGGGATTCCCCAGATCAAATATTGACGCTGGTATCATGGGAAAAGCATCAAGTGGAACTCATCCTCTATATCAACTTTTTGGACTATGAAAAGGCATTTGATAGCCAGACAGGGAAAAAACCCCGGAAAAGTCTACGACACTACGTCCCCGGCTAACCAACCTAATAAAGAAATGTATGAGGAGGGCAACGGCTAGAGTACTGCATAAAGGGAAAACCTTTAAGAGGCCTTTGAAATAAAAACGGGGGGCAAGGGCTGCTTTTATCGCCTCTTCCCTTTTTTTCTGGCCATTGACTGGGAAAAGAGATCAAACCCAAGGGGAAAAAATGAATAAATGGACCATGATGAGTCAATTGGGGGATCTGGATTTTTTCAGATGATCTAGCACTCCCTCTCACAAAACCCTCAGAGATGCAAGATAAAAAAAAAACCAGAAACAGTCTCACAGCAAAAAGCCTGACTATTCAATGGGGAGAAAAAAAAGATCATGAGATTAAATGCTGGTTCCAGAGACCCAATCTTTCTGAGAGGATCACCACTAAAAAAAGGTTGACACATTTAAATATCTGGGGGTGTCGCCCCAAAATTTTAAGGTGGCACCCGATGAAGACGTTAGTTAAAACAAAAAAAGGGAAGATCAGCATTTCCCTTCTGAAGAACATATGGAGTTCCCCAAAAATGATCTTGAATAAAATTAAAAAATGATATTTAACCCAAAAAAGTCAAGTCTGGGCCTTTAGGCGGAGAAATAGAACGACAAGGTAAAACCAAAAAGCTGCAAAATTCATTAATAGATGTTTTCGCAGGATACTCCATTTGGGGATGGAAGACAAGACCACAAACAGAGAACTGGGGATAGGGCAGGGCAAGGCAGGTGGAAAAGGAGATAATGAGCAGAAGGTGGCGATGGATAGGACACACCGAGGAAACCCCCCGACAGCCCTAGCGAGACAGGCTTCCGGTGGGGAAACCCCCGGGGGAAGTTGGGGGGAAAACCCAGAAACACCTGGGGGACGGTAAAAGAGATGGGGAAAGCACAAAAATGGGTTTAGAGGGCGATCTGGAAAAGAGGCCCTTGGGTAGGGGGGTTAAGGTTTTTCAGGAATAAAAAGCCCCAGGGGGGAATGGAAAAAAGAATGTCAACAAATGGAAATTCCAAAAAAAAAAACATACAAAGATAAATCTAAATTTTTGTACCATATTTTTTTTTTATAAATATATTAGGTCACTTTAAAATATTACATTTAAAACACTATTTTTTTATGGAAATTTTGAGAAAAGGTTTCCAGTGTAATTTTTTGCATATAAATTACTTGCATTATGAATTTAACACCATTCTTTAGATACAATTTTTACATTAGACTTAAAATTTCATCAAAAGAAAAGCATTCCAAAAAAATAAATTTTTTTATTAATACCATCAATTATATCTTCATTACTATCACAAATTTATAATTTGATCTTTCAATACCCCAAGATTGCAATTTCATAAAATTTTTTTTTTTAATGGGTTTGGGAAATGTCAGATACATTGTTTTTTTTTTAAAAAGATTTTAAATTTTTTAAAACTAACATTGCTTTCACTTTTAAATCTTTGTTTTAAAAAAATAGAAAAAAAATTCCCACAATACTTTCTTTTTCAAAGATTGTTTAAAAATTTAAAAGGGGTTAAGATAGATACGTCTGTTTTTTTTAACAGAATCCAAAAACCGATATATCGGTTTTGGGAACATCATGAACATTACTCGAATTGATATATTTTTTTTCCCGTCCCGTTGGTTTTAACAGTTTTTATATATGTAGAAACCATAAGTAAAAAAAATAATTTCATTGTATGTATGTCTGTTCCCATTGTTTCCCAAAATATCTGGGCATCCTACAGACTTGAAATTTGGCAAGAGGGTACATTTCATGGGTGGGGAAAGATGTAAAAAAATAAAACTAGACTATTGATTTTGTTTCATATCTAAATTCAAACTTCACGAAATGGCAAGAAAAAATTTAAACCCAAAAGTTCTTTTCCATGCCGAGCCTGGCAACATTTTTCAGCGATTTTTGTCCCATGTTACCTTTAAAATTTTTATGCTATTTATTGGGATTTTATGGGCTGGTAATGGGGAATGGATTTGATGTTTTCCCCCTATGTAGAAGACTTCCCTTACGGAAGGAGAAAATTATTTTTAAATTTTAATTTTATTAACAATCTGTTACTTTTTTTACATCATAATCTGAATAAAACTAATTTACAAAATTTTTCTTTTTTGCTTTGTTCTTTACGACCAGTTTTAACGCTATTTGTGATATGTTTGATCTTCCCAAAAACGGGATACATTGCCCTTGGTTTTTTAGGCCCTAAAAGGGGGACTTACACGTTTAGGGCACGGGAACCGGGTTTTTCCCCCAAAATTTTCCAAATTTTTAATGAACTTTCACAGGGAAATTTTATTTGTTACAGGTTTTACTGGCAATTGGAAAAGGGGACATTTAATCATGTTTAATCAAAAGTTTTTCCCAACCCAAAAATGGAGAGAAACCATAAGAAGGGGGAAAAAAACTGATTTTGAGGGGGCAGGATATGTTTCTATAAATGCTCAAAATTGCACTATTTGGGGAAATTTACAAAATAGATTTAAACTAATTTCCAAAAAAACGGGAATTTTTTAATATTTTTTATATGGAAAATAAAAAATTTTTTAAAGAAATGTTTTTGAATTAATGCTTATTTATTTACAGGTAAAATTTTAAATAAGAAAAGAAATGATAAAAAATTTTTTTAAGAAGGGGAAAAAATATAAATAGAAATAAAGGGTTGTCACTTTCCCCTTAATTTGAATATAACAAATACAATGTTGGTTTAAAAAGTTTTTATTCATACTAATCTATAATCACACAATACAGGAAACAACCAAAAAGAGGGAAAAAAAAGTTTTTTAAATTTTTCTGTCTGAAAGTAAATTTTTAATTAAAAATGAATTTTTTTTTTGTTTCCCAAAAAACCGTTGCATTTTTGTTTTAAATTTTTGGGTTTTAAAGAACAAAAAGGGAAAAATGCTGTGGGCCACATGTTGTTTTAAAAAGAGAATGATTTTAAGATTAAATTAAAAAAAGGGGGATTTAAAAATAAATTTTTCAAATTGTTTTAGAATATTAAAACGCTATTTAGAGTTGTGTTTGTAAATTGTTGACTCAACACAGACACCACATAGACATGCGTTTGGACTTCTAAGTGTTAAAATAGTTGTCACATGTTCTAAACCTCTCTTTTTCCTGACATGCTCATAAAGTGCACACAAACACTGACTGAAATCAGACACACCACCAAAGAATAAACACCTGTGCTCCAATAGGCACTGAAGGCTCGTGCAAGTACATCAGGTTCTGATGTTTGGCTGTTTATATATCACATAGAATGATAAAATGGCTTAAGAACGATCGCGAGAAGAGAGAGAGACGAGAATACACTGTTTTTATGTCATTTTACATTGTTACGTTCATATCTTGCATTATCTGCTCAAGTCAAAAGAAAAAATAGTTATCATTATTAATTTGACAGTTTTCTTTTCAGCACACTGCAGCGTTGTTGATTGTGATGGTAATTTATATATGATAAATATATACGACCAACTGAGACGATCACAGATTACAGAACACGGTGGAGTGGTATACGCCAGTGCATATAAAACAGTGGTGCCTATTCAACGAGTTCTTAATGACATAAAGAGTGTCTTGCAGTAAGATTATACCATTTTTTATCAAATATTTCAATGTTGTATCTTCCTTCGTTTCGTTCGTTTGAAATATTGTCTATATATTCAATGTTATCTCTTGTATGAACTTCATTGTCTTTTGTAGCTCATACAGAGGTCCGTGTAGTTTTCTGTCGAGCGTTGTTTCGTTAGGCCAATGAGTTTGCCTCAGTGTATTATATTCGAGACAGTCTTGAAGTATGTGCTCTCAGTCTGATGTACTGTCCACTGTACACATGGCTAAATTGCCAATCTTGAATTTTATATCAGTGGCTGTAGAGTTGATTGTGTCCTCTTCTAAGACCAGAATGACAACTTTTCAAATCTGCTCTAATACAGTAATCGTCCTGTGTTGGTATTTGTGCTTCTGATTGATTTCTGTCTTTTAAACTTGACCTAGACGATGAACGAACTTTTT
>JADZMA010000050.1:0-94147 GCA_020796225.1 Arion vulgaris | reverse complement strand
GCATAGTGTAGTCTTTCAGTAGCGGGTAGGGTCCCTTCGGGTATTTTCGGTGCACTTAGAATGGCGCATAGGGTGGGCCTAGTATTATAGGGCCAATATCCCATAGTTAAAAAAAGGGGTCATAGGTTACTAAAGGGATACCATGGATAACCTTTGGGGAAAGGGGTAGTGTTCGAATATCGATGGGATAGCGCATATAACATGGTAGCGCTTTGGATAGTGCACAGGGGCGCAAAAGAGTAATCACGGTACCCACATGGAAAAGGACAGGTTCCAAGATTAGGTAAGGGATAGCAAGGAAAACCAAGAAACCCAAAAGGATTGAATAGGAAGGATATGATAGTGTAAAAGGGGAGCACATGGGGTACCATGGGGGTTGCACCTTTTTCCAAAGGTCCCGGAGGATGGGTATTATAGTAAGGGTTGGACATGGTGGTAAAAGGGGGAAGGGGGTAGTGCAAGGTTCGAAAGAATAGCCAAGAAGCGCATTGGGGGGCCGAAGATGCGAAAGGGTAGAGCGTTGGGTGGGGTAGGGTTGTGCTTCGATATCTTTCAGCCTTGGGTGCCATTGATATCATATAAAGCCCTTGGTGGGGGGGAATTTAGCAGCCACGGATGGCCCATAGAAGGGGTTTGCAAGGATGCCCGGGGGGAACAGGGTTGGCCAAACATGGGTACCCCAAAACTCCTGGACGCAAAATTTTTAGGAACCAAAATTTGGGCATGGGAAACCCGAATAGGACGCGCATATGATAGTGTGGGGGTAGAAAGGGTGCGCATGGGGTTCGCATATTTAACACATAGGATGGGCCATAGGATAGCGCAAGGGATAGGGTTTATAGTACAGCTTGCCATGGAGAACTAGCCACAGGGGGGCAAGAAAGTGCAGGATAGCGCATAGAATAGGCATGGGATGGGATAGAATAGGTAGTGTATCCCACCGTTGCAAAATGGTAGCAAAAAGGTGGGCCCTTAGGATAGCGCATAGGATATCCATAGGATGGGCGATGGGAAGGCCTTTGTGAGCGCATGGGTAGCACTTCCTGTAGTGCTCGGATGCGCATAGATAGACTTTACTGGCGCATGGATAGCTCCAGGGTAGTCCTCAGGGTGGCGTACATAGTAGCGCATGGGTACCCAGGGGAAGCTCATAGAATAGCGCAAAATGGGATAGGGTAGCGTACGGGATCCCCATAGAATATCGCAAAGAATAGCACACATGGTACGACTTTGGGAAAAGCGCATTGGTTATTGCAAGCATAGTGCATAGGATAGGGCATACGATAGCTCATGATTTGATATAGCATTAAAGCGGAAATTAGCGCTTCGGGTATTTTTTCGGTGCGCAAATAGGCCATAGGGTAGGCATATTTGCGATAGTGTGCGAAAGGGGAAGTAAGGTTATCAGGGGATAGCCTAGGATGGCCATTGGGTTAGGGTACGTTTCGAATATCATGGGATAGCGCAGAGAACAGCGCACACTTGCGCAGGATGGGCCGAGTAAAGCCGAGACCATGGAGCGAAATTTGGGGCGCCGGTTGGGCCATAGATTATCATATTATAGCGTATAGGATGGCGCATATGATAGTGTATGGGGTCCATGGGTGAGAAGGGGGTTTCGTTTTTCCCCGGGTAGCGATGGATAGCGCAAAGGATAGCTCTAGGATTGGGCTTTGGGATATATAGATGTCAAGGATAGGCATCGGAACCACTTTATCCCCAGGGGATGCCGGGAGGGGGCATGTGTGGCACATGGTGCATAGGTTTTAGGATAGCCAGGATAGTTTAGGGTGCCGGGGTTGGCATGGGTTTCTTAGTTAACAAAAGGATGCGCAGGGATAGCGCATAGGATGGCATAGTATAGTGCACGTTGCGCACTGGTAGGCACAGGGGGGGACAGGGTGTATGAATAGCGCATGGGATGGGAAGGGATAGCATTTTTAGAAGGGTAGCATTTCCCTGTAGTGCATGGGATAAGCATTGATAGATTTTTTACAGCGCGGATAGCTCACGGGGTAGCCCCAGGGGGGGTCATAGTAGCGCTAGGGTGGGCGCATGGGAAACCCCATAGAATAGGATGGATGCGCATAGGGTACCCATGGGGTAGCGTACAGGATATCAGAATAGCGCACGAAAAAAATTAAAACATTAAAAGCGCATAGGTTTTGCATGGCAATGCATAGGATAGGCATACGATGGGTCTTTTAAATTGGGAAGGTTGCGCATAGATTGGATATTATAGCGTATGGATGGGCGCATATGATAGTGTATAGGGAAACACATGGGGTGCGCAGGGGGTTGATTGTTCCCGGTAGCATGGATGCGAAAATCATGGATTGGGAGGGGATCATATGATAAGTCAAAAAGTCATCGGGAAAAATATTATAACGGAGATAGTAATAAAGGGTTTTACAGGGGGTTTCCAAAATTCTTTTTGTGGTCTTAGTAGAGACGGATAGTGCATAGGATAGCGCATAGATACACTTGATGATAGAATGGCCGGATAGCCCATTGGGTAGGCATCGGTAGCCCATGTAGCCCACGGATAGCGATAGGATAGTGCATTTATAAAGGATGACCGGGTTAGGAACAGGAACGCGGAGGCAAAACCCTGGGGCGAAAGAATGAAATTTGGGAACCCATAAAAAGTCAGGATGATAGAATAAAGGATAGCGCAGGGGATAGGCATGAATAGGCATAAGATAGCGCATGGGATAGCATTGTAGTACACAGCGTTCCCACGGTAGCACACAGGGCGATGGATGCGATAGAATAGCGCATATGATAGCCCTGGGATGCGCATTTGTTATAAGTTGCCTTCCTTGGGGCATGATAGGCATATGATAGATCATTTAAGCGCAAGGATAGCTCACAGGGTCCCCCTCAGGGTGGTTAATAGTGCGCATAGGGTCCCCAAAGGATGCCAAGAAACCCATAGGATAGCGCATAGGGTAGCGTACAGGATACCGAAGAATAGGCAAAATGCCATGGTACCACATTGGAAAGCAAGGGTTATTGCAAGAAAGTGCATAGGATAATAGATACTCTTTTTTGAAGGGTGCCTTTCATTGGTTTTGTCTTCGGGTTTTTTCACCAAAAATAAAGGGTTAAATATAGCGTGGGGTAAAACAGGAAAAGGGTTACTAAGAAAGCGTAGGATCCCTTTGGGTGGGGCAGGGGGTGCGTTTCAATATCGAAGGATAGCCATGGGCCACACGAAACCCCTTTGGATATACGGGGAGACACAGGGCCCAATGGTAGGCACATGGCAGCCACAGGTTAGCGAAAGATTGTGCATTTTAAAGCATATAGGATGCGCATATGATAGCCACAGGATGCGAATAGGTTTCGCATATGATAGGATAGGGTACAAAGGGTACCAGGGGGGCAATTTTAGCAAAAAAAGGTAGCGCATAGGATAGGAAAGGATAGCTCTGGGATTGGGCAGGGGATAGCATATATGATAAGTCATAGGATAGTGCATCTGGAAAAGATATTATAACGCAGAGGATGGGCATGGGATGGGGCAAAACCAGCGCTCCCCTTTGGTCACGGGTGTCACGGGGAGTGCATGGTTACGCATGGTAAGCGCAGGCTGCGAAAGGGTAGCACAGAGGATACGCATGGGGTAGGGGTTGGGTGCGGTGGGGGTTGTGCTTCAGATATCTTTTTGGCAGCCTTGGTAGAGCATCGTATAGTGCATAGAATACCCCATAGGATAGCTCATATGATAGCCATGGGATGGCACATATGATAGCGCATCGGGTGGGAAATTATGTCCTGGTAGTGCATAGGTTACTGCATGGGATAGCGCATGGGATAGCGCATGGGGTAGCACAGAGATAGCGCTAGGATAATGCATTTGTAGCGCATGGGGTAATTTCCGGGCCCCAAGGGATAGCGCATAGGATAGGATTTACTAGCGAAAGGGATAGCTCACAGGGAGAAACAGTGTGGCCATTCAGCCACGGGTAGCCCCAGGGTGGCGTACATTTGGCATAGGATCCCAAAAGGGATGGGCAAGAATGCCAGGATGGCGCAGGGGGTAAATAGGATAGCCATAGAATATCGCACAGAGTGACACATGGTACCACACTGGAAAGCCATAGGTTATTGATAGGATAGTGCTAGGATAGGACATACGATGCTCATATGATTGTGCATAGGGAAACATATGGTAACGCATAGGTAGCGCATATGGTAGCGAAAATAGGCAAGAATGGCGCATATGATAGTTATGGGGTAGCATAGGTAGCGCATAGGGTTGCGCATATTTGCAAAAAGGTAGCGCATAGGATAGCAAAAGGATAGCTCATAGGATTGGGCATGGGATGCATTTTAATAAGTCTTTGGGAAGTGCATCTGGTAAAAATTTATAAACGCAGAGGATAGATGGGATAGGGCATAGGGGGCCAGAGGATAGCGCATAGGGTGGCGCTTTGGGTTTTGGCATGGGGTAGCGTTTAAAAGTGCATGGTTCCCATGGATGCGCATAGGATGGCGCATTGGGTGGGGCAAGGGTAGTGTTTCAATATCGCATAGGATGGCGGAGTACAGCGCACACTGTGCGCTTTGGGATAGTGCAAGGGTGGCCGAAGTGCACACATGGTGCGCCGTTGCAGCGCACGATTAGCGAGATTGGCAGGAAAAGCATGGGATAACCGATAGCGCACGGATAGCCCTGGGGTGGCGTACATATGGCATATTAGCGCATGGGTAGCGATAGAATACCCATGGGAAAGGATAGGGGTAGCCTAGGGTAGCACAGGATACCGAAAGAATAGCGCACAGAATGCACACATGGTACCACTTTGGGAAACATAGGTTTTATAGATAGTGCATAAAAGGGGCTGAAAAGCCTATGTTTCATGGGGTAGCGCATTCGGGGCGGGAGGTTAGCCTTCGGTTTTTTTCGGTAGCTGAGAATGGGCATAGGGTGCCAAATAACGCATGGGTCGCACAGGGAAAGGGCAAGGTTATGCATAGGATAGCAAGGATGGCGATTGGGTGGGGCATGGGGTAGCGTTTCGAAACCCATAGGAAAAAGGGCAAAACACCGGAGGGTTTTGTGCACATGGCCCCGAAAAAATGGTGGCCCGTTGGCGAAATTTAGCCAAAAGGTGATAAAAGCGTATAGGTCCATATAATCCCCATTGTCCCCAATATAATGCAAATATTTAAAAGGTCCCCAAAGGGAAAGGCATGGGTTTGGGATATGTTAACGGGGGGGAATGGATGCCAAAGGAGGCTCAAAGGGCGGGAAGCATAAGATATCAAGGGAAAGGGCAAGGGAACAAAAGGGAACCCAGAGAACCCAAAGGAAGGGGCAAGCGCGCCAATAGGGATGGGGTAGGCACAGGGAGGATAGTTACTGCATAGGATAGCCATACACGAATAGGGTAGCAGAGGATAGGCAGGTGGCCCGGGAGCGGGTGGGGTTGTTTCAGATATTTTTTTGGCAGCGTTTATTTAGAACTATAGTAAGGGGAAATCCCAGGATACCTATATAACTTTTTCAAAAGGGAAGAAGGGAACCCCAAAAGCACATCCCATGGAAAACGCTTTGTGTAGGAAGGTAGCATTTCCTGTAGCGATCGGATAGCGATAGGATAGGATTTTAGCATAGGATAGCTCACAGGGTAGAAAACAGTGTGGCGCACATTGCAGCCCGGGGTAGCCCTGGTGGGTAATTGTAGCGCAGGGGAAAAACCAAAGGATGGGTTAGAAAGCCCCAGGGAAGGGAGGGGAACGAAGGATAAAGCATAGAATACCCAGGAGCACAGGACCAACAAAACCTTTAGCATGGGATATGAAAGGATGGGGCATACACCCAAATGATTGTAAAAAGGGGCATTTTACGAAAGGGTAATTTCAACCCAAGGATGGCCATAGAATACAAATCCCCAAAGTGAATAGGCAAGGAGCCACATGGTAAGCCGGAAAGCACATGGGTTATTGCAAGGATAGTATGGATAGAGCATAGTTAGCTCATACGTTTGTGCATAGGGTAGCGCATAGCGAAGTGCATAAGTAGCGCTTTCAGTAGCGGTAGGGGCCTTGGGGTATTTTTGGGGTGCTTTTAAAAAAGCACGGGTGGGCCATAGTATAGCAAAAGGTTGGGCATGGTTTTGATAGGATGGGCCATGGATGGCGCTTTGGGGGGGAATAGGGAGCTTTTCCAATTCGCATAGGATACCCAAGGTATAGCGCACATGTCGCATGGATAGTCATGGTACCCGATGCCATGGTACCATGGCACCCACAGGAGGCATGATTATATGGGATAGCGTATAGGATACCCATATAAGCGCACGGATGGCGAATAAAATGCGCATATGATGGTTGGTATTTTATCCACCAAAAAAAAGGGTTTTGGGGAAAACCTAATCATGACGACCAAGAAAATAGTGAAGCCCAACATCTATATTTGAACACCAAAACAAATATCATTCAACTAAAAGCAAAGGCTCACCTAACACCCAAGTAAACAATGAAGAACCCCAATGTGAGAGGCACACGAATATCTGGATCAAAATTAACAATAAGGGGACTGCTCCAAAAAAGATCTCAAAAGAGGAAAGAATAAGAAGTTAAACACAATGAAAAACATGTGAAAGCACCTGCAAAAAAAAGACTAAAAATTAAAAAAATTGGGGCATGCATTTCCCAGTGGCTCCTATGGTTTTGAACTGGACTATTACAAAATTAAGAACGAAAATCCAGTCCTTCGAAACTAAATGCTGAAAAATCCTAGAATAATGGAAGAAAAAAAAAAAGAAACCCGATGTCCTGAAAGAATGAATGTTAAAAAGAATCGGCTGATAAACAACATACTATACAGAAAAATTACATACTTTGGTCACATCAAACTCCCATGGCCTGGAAAAAAATATTGGGGGCAGGGTCCCAGGACGCAGAGGCAGACCAAGAAGAAATGGCTAAAAATATTAAAGGCCCTGAACATGACCACCAACGAAGTGGGTAAACTGACGAGACAAATGAATTTCAGATGTGCTGCAAAGGACAAAGTCCTACAAAGGATACACCTTTTATGATGATAGATGGGGTATAGGGAGCACATAGGGTGGCATAGGGGTTTCGCATATGTTTGGGCAAAAGGTAGGGATAGGATGGGACAGGAACTCATAGGATTTCTGGGGAAACAAATGATGGGCATAGAATGTGCAAGGGGAACACATAGGGAAAACCAGAGGATAGCGCATAGAATAGGGGATAGGATATTAGGGTATCACAGAGTTGCACTCATGGTACCACTAAAGCCGGGTTATTGCATACAATAGTGCATAGGATAGAGAAAACGATAGCTCATATGATTGTGCATAGGGTAGCCAGAGGATAGCGTATGGTGAAACATTCATGGGTAGGGGTTTCCTTGGGGATTTTTCGGTAGCATTTGAATGCCCTTTTGGGTGGTTTGTATAGCGCATTTGGGGGGCATATGGTTGTGCATGTTTGGCCAGGTAGTGCATAGGGTTCGGGATAGGGATAGGGTAACGCATTGGGGGGATGGGGGATTTTTAATATCGCATAGGATAGGATAGAAGGGACATGGTAGCGCTTGGGTAGTGCCCGGGGAGGGACAGGAAACATCCCTGGTAGCGCCCTGGCAGGTACAGGTTAGCGCATAGATTAGTGTATGGATAGCGTAAAGGATAAAGCATATGATGGCAGGATGCGAATGACGCAAAGATAGTGTATAGGGTACAAGGGGAGCGCAAAAGGGTTGCACCTTGTTAACACAAGGATAGCGCAGAGGATAGGGAGAGGATAAGCGTATGATAGGGGATAGATAGTGCACAGCGTTTCGCACATGGTAGGGGGGTAGCGACAGGGTAGTGCATAGGTTACTTCAGGATAGTAAGAATGGGGCATTGGGGGGACGAAGATGGGATAGGGTAGAGCGTTGGGGCGGGTAGGGTTTTGCTTCGATATTTTTTTGGGCCTTGGGTGCGCATGGGTAGGCTATGATGCGCTTGGGAGCCAAGGGAGATTATGGGCCCGGAAACCCCAACGATGATTTACGCCAAGGATAGCTCCCGGGTGCGAACAGGGGTTGGACATTGTGAGCACTGGGGGCCCTCGGGGGATCGTCATGGTAGCGCATAGAATAGTGCAGGATAGCGATGGAAACCCCGGAAAAGGAAAAAGGGAAAGGACTGGGAGAGCACAGGGGAGGCAAGGGTAGTGCAAAAATAGGGATGGATACGCAAAAATACGATAGGATGGTATAGGAAATTTGGGGGAGCGCATAGTGCGAAAAAAATAAAGCGCACACGGTGACGTGAGGCCGGAAGCCATATGGGGGATGATTGGGGGCGTTGGGACATGGTAGAAAACAGGGTGGGCCGGGGGAGTGCATAGAATTGGGGATAGGATAGGCAAGAATGGATAGGATGGGCCCCTGGATAACCAGGATAGAAGAATAGAAGTGATACACAGCGTTGCACATGGTACACAAAGGTACCAAGGATAGCGCAATGGCCCCCCTTTAAAGGTAAGGGCGCGCATTTGGGGGCTGGGAATTCCTGTGTGATCGGTGGATATGATAGATCATTTACTAGCGAAGGATGCTCCCGGGAGTCCTCAGGGTGGCGTACATAGTGGCAAAAGGGGCGCGGGGGTAGCTCATAGAATAGCGCATAGGAACGCATAGGGTAGCGTACGGATACCCATAGAATAGCGCAAAGAATAGCAATGGACGACATTGGAAACCCGGTTTTATGGGATAGGCAAAGGGTGGGGGATAGATGCCATACGATTGTGCATGGGGGCCCTTCAGTGGCGGTGGTTACGGGATTTTTCGGTAGGCAGAATAGCCAAGGGTGATGTAGGGGCAAGGTTTCAAGGGGGAAAGGGAAGGTTTCGCAAGGATAGCGCAAAGGGTAACGCTTGGGGGGGGCATGGGGAGGTTCGAAATCGCAAGGAAGCGCATAAAAACACACAAGAGCGCACATAAACGCCAGGTTGCGCGATTAGTGTATAGGATAGGGAAAGGGTAAAAATGATAGCGCACAGGATAGCGAATAAACGCATATGATAGTGTATAGGGGGCCAAAAGGGGGGGGCTAGGGGCACCATGTTAACACATAGGATAGGCAGAGGATAGGCGAGGAAGCCTGGTGGGCAAATATAGGGACAGCGTTGGGACATGGTAGTGCAAGGGTAGCCGGGTAGTGCATAGATCACTGTAGGGAAGGATAGAAAGCGCTTGGGGGGCACAGAAGATAGCGCATAGGGTAGAGGGGGTAGCGGGAGGGTTGTGTTTGAATATCTTTTTTTGCAGGGTTAGGGGGCATCGGATAACCTATATCGCATTGGAGCGATAGGGGGGCCTTATGTAGCAGGGAACCATACGATAGAGTTTACAGCGCATAGGATAGCTCACAGGGTAGCGAACAGGGTTGCGCACATTGTAGAGCACTGGGAACAGGGGTACATGTGAAAAAAAAGAATAGTGGGATAGCGCATAGAATAGCCCGGAAAACCATGGGGTAGAATAGGGCAGCGCATATGATGTGTATAGGGGCCAAGGGTGCGCATAGGGTTTCGCTTTTTTTAAAAAAGATGCCATGGGGGCGAAGGGTAGGGCGAGTATGGGCCGGTTTCGCCATGGTAAAAAACAGGGTAGCGTACAGGGGAGGGATAAATATGCTAGGGTAGCGCATGAATAGCGAAGGATGTAAGGGGTTCAAGGATAGCGCAAGAATAGGGGCAATGTAGTACCGCGTTGCCCCATGGTGGCCACGTGTAGCGCATAGGATAGCCATAGGATAGCGCATAGGATGGCAAGGGTAGCCTTTTAGGCAAAGGGGGCCCTTCCCGTAGTGCATAGGATATCTATAGAATGCGCATAGTGTAGTAAAAGCTTGACTGGTGCACACATTAAAAAGGATAGCGCATGGATAGCGCAGGGGTGGATTGGAGCGCAAGGGGAGCACTTCATTAGTGCATCGGATAGGCCCTAGGGTAGTTCATGAATGCGCAAAGGATACCATAGGGTGCTACAGGATACCGCATAGAATAAGCGCAAAGAATACCAACATGGACCACTTTGGGAAAGCGCATAGGTTATTGCAACATAGGAAAAGCAAAACCCAATGCTTGTCGGGGTAGGCATCAACCCCAAAATTAGCGTTCCCGGGATTTTTTCGGGCCCTTTGAATGGGGGAGGCGTTGGAAGGGGGGCCAGGGAAAGGCATAGGTTGCGGGGGATGGCAACGATGGCGCATTGGGGGGGAAAGGGAGTTTTCGAAACCAAAGGGAAGCCGAGCACGCACACGGTTCCTTTGGATAGGCGGGGAGCACAGGGCACACATGGTAGCGCAAGGCAGCGCCGGTTAAATTGTTTCATATTATGGTATGGATACGATATGATAGCCCCGGGGCCCAATGGGATAGCGGGGGATGGTGTTAGGGTGGGTAGGGTAGGCATGGTTATAATGGATGGCAGGGGATAGTGCAGTAAAAGAGCCATAAGAGCTTTTTGGGGGGAAAGAGGCCATCATGGGAAAGGAAGCTTGGTTTAGAGAGGAAAAGCAAAAGGATACACATGGCGCAGGGGGAGGATTGTAACCATGGTAGCGCATAGGGGGGTATGGTAGCCAATGGGAAAAGCAAAAAAACCCATATAAACGATGGATTTTTTGGTAAATGGATAGCAAATTTGGCACAGGCAGCGCACGGGGTACCCAAAAGGAGGCGGGATAGCCAATCGCTGGGTTAGCCAGAGGAAACCGGGGGAAAATACGCATATAGCGCGTGGGGCTGGGGGCCGGGAATTTTTTTTGTAGCCTTGGGGTAGCGCATCAGGTAGCGCATGGGGTGAAATAGCGAGTATGGGAGGATTCCGTGGGGGAAAGGGGTATCCCGGGGATTTTTGGGGTGCCTTAGAATAGCGATAGGTTAGGCAGGATAGCGGATGGGGTAGCGAATCGGGGGATAGGGCCCCGGGTTAAAAAAGGATAGCCATGGATAGCGAGGGATAGCCCCATAGGTTTGGGCACGGGATAGCAAAAAAGGGGGCATGGATAGGCATTAAACATTAGGTGGCATGAAGAACACGTGGCCCAAGGTTAGGCATAAAGCGCATGAAAGCGCTGGGCGGGGATAGGAAAATCGATGGATAGCGCAAGGGAAGCGAGTTGGGGGCGGAGGGTTGTGCTTCGGGATCGTTTGGGAGCGCTTGGGGTGGAGGGGCGCAAGGAGGAAGATAGCGAAAGGGGCGCACCAGGCCCGGGGTTTTGAAAAAAAGGCCAATGGTACCCCTTTAACCACAAATTCGCTTTTACCAAATCGTATAGGATAGCCCATAATGCCGGGGATAAAAAGGAAAGGTAATAGTGTATGGGGTAGCAAAAGGGGGTAGCGATGGATTGCGTAGCCCAAAGGGGTAACACATGGATAGCCAGATAACTCAGGATTGGGCATAGAATAGCATATTGATGAGGTATTAGGTAGCGCATAGATAGCACACATGTAGCGCACATAAGCATAGGTTAGTGCATAGGATAGCGCATAGTAGTTAAAGGCTAATAATTTAGCACAGAAGATATAGCATAGGCAGCACAGATGATAGTGCATAGGTAGCGCGTTGGTTAGGTGTAGGTTGTGCTTCGGGTATCGTTTTGATAGCACATAGGGGTAGCACATGTAGTAAGGCATATGTAACGCATAGAATTGCGCATAGGATGGCGCATTGGGTAGGGTATATGGTAGCGCTTTGAATATCGCATGAATAGCGCATAACACAGCGCACATGGTAGAGCATAGGATAGTGCACAGGGTAGCGCACAGAGTAGCACACATGGTACCGGGCATTAGCAGCGCACAAGTTAGCGCATATGTTAGTGAATAGGATAGCGCATGAAAGCGCATATGATAGCGCACAGGATAGCGAATAGGATAGCGCAGAGGATAGCTCATCGGAGTGGGCAGGATAGCATATAGATAGGGGCATAGCATAGATAGCGCAAATGATAGCGCAATGAATAGCACATTGAAGGCGCAGGAGGAAGCGCATAGGATAACGTTAGGTAACACATAAGATAGCGCAGAGGATAGCACAGGGGATAGGGCATAGTGTAGTGCACAGCGTTGAGCATATGGCAGTGGACAGGGTAGCGCACAGGGTAGCATGGTCACCGCATAGATAGCGCAGCAGGGTAGCACAGAGGATAGCGCATAGGTTATCGCGTTGGTAGCGGGTTTTATTGGGTATCGTTTTGGTAGCGCTTAGAGTAAAGATAGATAAAGCATAGGGTAGCATATGATAGAGCATTTACTAGCGAGTAGGATAGCCACAGGGTATGTACCATTGTAGCGCACAGAGTAGCCCTCAGAGTGGTATGGTAGCATAGGGTAAGGCGTATGATAGCGCATAGAATAGCGCATAGGGTAGCGTATAGGATAGCGCATATAATAGCGTACAGAATAGCACACATGGTACCACATTGGAAAGCGCATGGGTTATTGCATAGGATAGTGCATAGGATAGGGCATAAGATAGCTCATATGATTGTGCATAGGATAGCGCATTCAGTAGCGGGTATGTTAGCGCTTCGGGTATTGTTTTGGGTAGCGCTTAGAATAGCGCATAGGGTAGTGCATATGGTAGCGAATAGGATAGCACATAGAATGACGCATATGATAGCGCATTGGATGAGTATTAGGTAGCGCATAGGATAGCACACATAGTAGCGCATAGGATAGCATTACCATATTAGCGCACACAGATAGCGCACAGGGTGAAGTATAGGTTATGCATAGATATGCATATAATAGCGCATATGTTAGCACAGAGTGATAGCGCATAGGGTAGCACAGATGATAGCGAGGGTAGCGCAGGCGATAGCGCATAGGGTAGTGCATATGGTAGCGCTTGCGGTAGCGCATAAGGTAGCGAATAGATAGCGGATAGATAACGCATAGATAGCGCTTGGGTAAGGCATTAGGTAGCGCATACGATAAAGTTATCACATGGTAGCGCACAGGATAGCGCACAGGGTAGCGCATAGGTTAGTGCATAGATAGCGCATAGGGCAGCACAGAGGATAGCGTGATTGGGTAGCGCATAGGGTAGCGCGTTGGGTAGTAGGTGGTTGTGCTTCGTATCATTTTGCATGCTTAGGTAGTGCATCGGGTATGTGCATAGGATAGCGCATAGGATAGCGCACATGGTAGCCATAGGTAGCGCATAAGATAACTCCATAGGAAGCGCATATGGTAGCGCATAGGGTAGCAGAGTGCAGCGCACATGGTAGCTCATAGGATAGTACAGGGTAAAGTACAGAGTAGCACAAATGGTAGCACACATGGTAGCGCACAGGGTAGCGCATATGTTAGTGCATAGCATAGCGCAAATGATAACGCATTGGATGGGGCATAGGGTAGCGAATATAATAACGGATAGGATAGTGTATGGGGTAGCGAATATAGTGGCGTATTTGTTTACAGGCGCATCGGATATTGCATTGATAGAGCATAGATAGCGCAAAGCGATAGCGCATAGGGTAGAGCATAAGGTAGAGCAATGAAGGTGCATTCGATAGCGTACAGCAGCGCACAGAGAGACAACGGTAGCGCATTTCCGATAGCGCACAGGGAAGGGCAAAGGTTATACATATGATAACGCATAGGAAAGCGCATAGGGTAGCGCATAGTTAGTTGCCAGGTGCGCTTCGTAGCGCATTGATAGCCCATATGATTGTGCATAGGGTAGCGCATAGCGTAGTGTATAGAGTAGCGCATTCGGTAAAGCGGGTAGGGTAGCGCCTCGTACTGCCTGGTATACGAACAGCGCATAGGTAGCGCATATGATAGCGCATAGGGTTGTGCATCTGTTACCACAAAGGGTAGCGCATAGATATGCATAGATAGCTCATAGGATTGGGCATGGGATGGCGTATAGATAGGCATATGATAGTGCATTGGATGAGGCATTAGGTAGCGCATAGGATAGAACATATGGTTGCGCACAGGATAAAGTGCACAGGGTGCAGCGCATAGGTTAGTGCGTAGGATAGGCGCATAGGTTAAAGGTCAGCGATAGCGCATAAGGTGGCATCACAGAGATAGCATGGGGTAGCGCGATGGTTAGCGGGTAGGGTTGTGCTTAGAGACCTTTGGGTAGCGTTTAGGTAGTGCATAGGACAGCGTACAGGATAGCAATAAGGATAGCTACTATGATAAAGTGAATAGGATAGTGTATAGGGTAAAGCACATAGGGTAAAGCACAGGGTAAAGCATATGTTAGCACAAAGGGTAGGTCATAGGATAGCGCAGAGGATAACTCATAGATGGGGGTATGGGATAGCATATAGGATAGGGCATAGGATAGTGCATGATATAGTGCATAGAATACATTGAAAGCGAAGATAGCGCATAGGATAGAGCATAAGGTAGCACACATGATAAAGCGCACTGCAGCGCATAGGTTAGTGCATAGTGTAGTACACATCGTTTTGCACATGGTAGCGTATGGTGTTAGCGTACAGGGTAGTGCAAGAAGTTACTGCATGTGATAGAGCATAGGATAACGCATAGTGTAGTGATAGAGTGATAGCGCATAGGATAGCGCGTTGGGTAGCGGGTAGAGTTGTTTCGATACCTTTTTGTGCATCACTTAGGTAGCGCATCGGATAACGCACGGATATGTTACAGGATAGCATAGAATTAGATATAGCACTTCATATAGCGCATCGATAGCGCATGATAAAGACATTTACTAGCGCATAGGATAGCCACATGGTAGTGAACAGGGTAGCGCAAATTGTAGCGCAGTGGTAGCCCTCAGGTGGCGCACATGTTAGCGCATAGGATAACGCAGAGGATAGCATAGAATAGCACATGAATAACGCATGATAGCACATATGATAGCGTATAAAGTAGCGCATTGGATAGCGCACGATACCGCATACGATATCGCACAGGGTAGCACACACGGTAGGGCAGGGTAGCCCACAAGTAGCATAGGTTTTTGCACAGATAGCGTATAGATAGCGGATAAATTAACGCACAGGATAGCGCACATAGATAGCGAATAGGATAGAGTATGATAGGGTAGTTAGCATAGAGTAGCGCATTGATAGCGCATAGATAATGCACAGGATAAAGCATAGTGTAGTACAGGTGAAAGCACACATTGTAGCGCACAGGGTAGCACACTGTAGTGCATATGTTATTGCATAGGATAGCACTTATGTAGAAGGCATAGGATAGCGCATAGATAGCGCATTACGGTATAGGTTACGTTGGAAATGGTATAGATAGCGAATAATATAGCGCATGATAGCGCACAGGATAGCACACAGGGTAGAGAATGTGGTAGCGCATAGGTTAGTGCATAGGATAGCACATATGGTAGATACAGGATATTGAATACTATAACGCATAGGATAGTGCATATGTAGCACATAGGGTAGCGGTATATAGTAGCGCATTTGTGCGCTTAGAGTAGCGCATCGTGAAGTATAGGATAGAGCATAGATGGCGCAGGGTAGCGCATAGGTATGCATATGTTAGTACAAAGGATAGCGCATAGATAGCATAAGATAGCGCATAAGATAGCGCAAAGAATATCGCATTGGATAACGCATAGATAGCGCATAGGATAGCGGCATAGATAGCGCATAGATAGCGCATTGAAGCGGCATAGTATCGCTTTGGATATCACATGATAGCGTTCCGTAGCGCATAAGGTAGCACACATGTAGCGCGCACAGAGTAAAGGTACATGGTAGTTAGATTAGTGCATAGGATAGCGCATAGGATATCACATATGGTTGCGCAGAGTGAATAGATAGCGCATAGGATAGTGTATCGGTAGCGTATAGATAGAGTATAGGATAAAGCATAGGGTAGCGCATAGGGTTAGGGTTAGCAATATTAGGTAGCGCATAGGGTTGCGCATATGTTGACACAAACTGTGAAGCGCATAGATATGCAGAGGATATTGCATAGATTGGGCATGGATATCGTATAGATAGGTGTAGAATAAAGCGCATAAGATAGTATAGCGCATAGGTAAAGTATTAGATAAATGTATAGGATAGCGTATAAGTATAGCATCTCTCTCTCTTTGCCTTTTTACTCCGGATTGGGGCATAGGCCCTCAACCAACTCATGCCAAGTCTCTCTATCTCAGCTATCTCCTGCAGCTCCCTCCAGCTCTTCTTTATATTGTTGATCTCGGATTCCAAATCCGTCTCTATGTATTTCTCGGCCCCTATTCTTCGCTGTCCCTGCGAGTTCCACGCAAGGACCCTTCTTGTTATATTCCCTCCGGTTTTAAAGTAAAGTGTGTCCTATCCAGCGCCAGCGTCTTTTTAACCTGTTCGTTCACTGGAATCTGTCTTGTCTTCCATAAGTTCCTCATTTGTGACCCTATCATACCATCTTATTCCCTCTATTCTGCGCACACACGAGTTGATGAACGTTTGCAATTTATGCACTATTGTTTTAGTTGTTCTCCATGTTTCTGACCCATACAGTAGAACTGCCTTAACATTAGAGTTAAATATCCGAATTTTGTTACAGGATTTAATTTTTAGACTTCCATATGTTTCCTCCATTGCAATGTGAAAGCTCCTCCTGCCTTCTGTATTCTTATTTTAACATTTCTATCTGTTCCACCCTCTTTGTCTACGTTGCTGCCCAAATATGTGTATGATTATACCTCTTGAAGTGGGATTTCACTCAGGAGACTGATTTGTCGTTTGCTTGGTTAATTCTCAATATCTTTGTCTTTCCTTTATGAATGTTCAGCCCTAGTTGCTGGGACCTTAGATTCAATGTGTTTAGCTTATCCTGCATCTGATTTCGTGTATGTGACAGAAGGGTTATATCATCAGCGAAGTCCAGATCATCAAGTTGCTCTGTCAGAGTCCATTGGATTCCATTTCTGGTGTCAGTTACTTTGGTCTTCATAATCCAGTTCATTGTCAGTAAGAACAACAAAGGTGATAGAAGACATCCCTGACGCACTTCTGTTTCTATTCCAAAAGTGTCTGTTAGTTTACCTTCATGAAGTCCCACATTTCATATCTGTATATGTTGCTTATTAGGTTAATACTTTCGTGGATTCCGTAATACCCTCATCAATTTCAAAGGGTTTCCTATCAATACTGTCAAAAGCCTTCTCATAATCCACAAACTGATATAAAGTGGGATTTTATTCAATACTTTGCTCTACTATTATGCGTAATGTGGCTATTTGGTCCGCTCATGATCTATTTGGTCGGGAAGCCTGCCTGTTCATCTCTTAGCTTTATATCGATGGCATCTCTCAGTCTCTCCAGGATTATTCTGCATAGTATTTTCCCTAAGTACTGACAACAGCATTATTCCCTATAGTTTAAGCACTTCCGAAAGTCCCCTTTCTTTGACAATACCAGGTATCCTTCTCTCCAGTTTGCTGGTATTTCTTCGGTCTCCCAGATTCCAAGTAATTAATTTATACAGTATTTCTGGTGGATGTGTTACTTTAACCGCCTCCGCCGGAATACCATCTGGACCGGCCGCTTTCCCATCTTTTAAAAGTTTAATGGTTTTACTAATCTCCTCCTTGGATGGTTTCTCACAGTTGATGCTGCCAATTTCTGCTGGTTGATATCTGGGGGTTTGTAAGTGCTGGTCTGTTCAGGAGTTCTTGAAGTATTCCCGATCTATCTTTCCATTTGGTTCCTAACATTAGTGATAATTTCCTGGCTACTATTTTTTATCAACCCATTTGATGGACTGTATTTTCCTGCTAGCTTTCTAGTGATGTTGTAAAGATTCCTAAGGTTTCTTTTTCCTCAGCCACTTGCTTCTCTTTGTTAGATCTTCTACGTGTTGTCTTTTATTCAATCTTATTTGTTTCTTCACTTTCTTGCTAGCTTCTGTGTACTTTTCCTGGCTATGGCAGTTCTAGTTTTGCTATTATTTAAATCTGCTCTCTTTTTCATTTCTTCTATTTTTGAGAGTTTCTGAGTTATCCATGCCCTATTATTCCGCTCCTTCTTTCCTAATACCTCTGTGCATGTTTCATTCCAAATATTTTTGGCTTGCTGCTGTGCATTCTTCCGCACTCACCTCATCTTGTAATTGCCAAACTTCATACTTGTTAGAGATCAGACCGAACTGTTCCTTTGTTTGACTCTTGAGGTATCCTACATTATATTGGTGTCTAAATTATGGGATGTTATGTATCGCTTAAGCTTCAGTTTAATTTTACTTATCAGCAAATATTGATCCGAATCTGGCGATTCGCCCCCTTAAAACCTCTTGGCATCCTGTAGAGATGACCTGAATTTCTTGTTTATGCATATGTGATCAATTTGATTTTCTGTTCTGTGGTCTGGGTGATAACGTTGCTTTATGTATTCTTTTATGTGGAAAGATACCAATCTATGACGTATTGATTCGCTGCACAGAAATTAGTGAATAGTTCTCCATTTTCGTTCATTATCCCTAGTCCGTGTTTCTACGATCTCCTTTGTAGCCTATATTGTCCGAACCTATTTTGGCATTGAGGTCAACCATCAGAATTTTGATGATCCCATTTCTCTGATTACCTATAGTATTTTTGAAGTTTTATAAAATTCTCTTTACTTTTTCCTCTTTATCATTGGTAGGTATTAAACATTGGGTCACATTCAAGAATAATTTCTTGGTGGTTCTGAATGTTGCTGTGATTATCCTAGGACTCACTTCTTCCCATTTTATTAGTGCATTCTCCGTTTCTTTAGATAGCATTAAAGAAACCTTCACTATGGAGGGCATTTTTCCATATGGCCTGAGAACAGCATTGTTTCTCCTGTGTTTAGATGTTGTTTGCTCATACCATTCCACCTAGTTTCACATAATCCCAAGATGCCAATGCCGTGAAATTTCGTCTCATTTACAACCTATGCTGTCTTTCCTATTTATATATACTTTAATATTCCAGGTGCCAATTCTGGAGCTTTTCCATGGTGAAGGAAGATATGGCGGTGTAGACCCTTGCGGCTTTTCTCTGTATCGTTTCATACCTCTTCTAGAAGAGCTTACTTTCCAGTTGGCACAGTTTGTTTTATGTGGACTTGTTCATGGTTCGTTGGATTTTATGGCTAACATTTTCTACTGGATAGGGTAGCCAGCACTACGCCAAACCCCACTCAGGACCCCATACGACATGTCTTGTAGGTCGCAGAGCTGCCACACTTGCTCTGGCGAGCCCCGGCAACACAAGGGCGGGATAGTGCATAGATAGCGCAAATGGTGGCACATAGGGTATAGATAGTAAATAGGATAGCGCATAGGATAGCGCACTGGATGGGGCATAGGGTAGGGTATAGGATAGTGAATAGGATAGCGCATTGGATGGGGCATAGGGTAGCGCTTCGGGTATGCATTTGTTAGCGCATAGGATAGCTCATAGATAGCGCATGATAGCCCATAAGATAGCGCATAGGATAGTTCATAGGAACGCATATGTAGCGGATAGGGTTGTGCATAGGCAGCACGTTGGGTGAAGCGGTAGGGTAGCGTCTCGATCGTTTCGTAGCGCGAGGGTAAGGCATCGGGTAGCGCCTAGGATAGCGTCATAGGGTAAGCGAATATGTAGCGCATATGGCAGCACATATGGTAGTGCATAGGATAGCGCATTGATGCGGCATGTGGGTAGCGCTTTGATAAGTGACAGGATAGCGCTCTGGGAAACGCATAGGTGAACACTTTGGTAGCGCAGGAAGCGCAGCGTAGCGCATAGGTTAGTGGCTAGAATAGCGCGCATATGATAGCACATTGAATGAGGCATAGGGTTACGCGTTGGAAATGGCATAGGATAGCGAATAATATAGCGCACAGGGTAGCGAATGAGAGTACACATTGTAGCGCGGTAGCGCATAGGTTACGCATAGATAACGCATAGATAGCGCATATGGTAGCGCACAGGATATCGAATAGGATAGTGCAGAGTGATAGCATAAGGTAGCACATAGGGTAGCGCATATAGTAGCGCGCAGAGTAGCGCATCTTAGCGCGCATAGGATAGAGCATTAGATATCGCATAGGGTAGCGCATATGTTTGCGCATATGTTAGCACAAAGGATAGCGCATAGGATTGGGCATGGATATCGTATAGATAGGCATAGAATAGAGCATAAATTAAAGATTGTGTAGCGCATAGCGCTTCGGGAGCGCAATGGATAGCGCATAGATAGCTCATGACGCATAAGATAACCCATAATTCAGCCTATACGATAACCCATAAGATAGCGCATATGATAGCTCATAGGAATGTGCATAGGAAGTGGCGGGTAGCATAGGCAACGCGTTGGGTTGCGGATAGGTAGCGCTTCGGGTTTCGGTTTCGGTATGTTGAACAGCGCATCGGGTAGCGCATAGATAGCAAATAGATAAACGCATAGGGTAACACATATAATAGCGCAGAGGATAGCACATAGACAACGGATAGGGTAGTATAGGTAGCGCGTTGGGTAGCGGTAAGAGCGTAGAGTATCGTTTCGGATAGCGCCGTAGATAGCGCATCAGGTAGCGCATAGGATATTTTACAGGGTAACGTATGGTGGTTGCGCGCTAAGATAGCGCATTGAAGCGTCATAGGTTACGCTTTGGATATCACATAGGATAGCAGGATAGGCGCACCGGGTAGCATTTGGTAAAGGCATCGGCAGCGGCAGGGTAAAGTAGCAGGGCAACGCAGTGAGCCAGGTGCAGCCATACATAGTAAGTATAAATATATGTGTTGGCATAATGGTATGCATAGCATAGTGTAGAGGGATATCGTATAGGTTTGCATGGATATTGTATAGATAAAGATAGAAGGCTCAGGCATATGCATAGACAAGAGCAGGACACGACAGATATGCTAGGATGCGCAGCAGAGCTGGAGCTGATGGCGAATAGACAGCGCAGGCGAGCGCACAGACAAGGCATAGAAAGATAGGTGGCGCAAACAGCATAGGTAGCTGCTGATCAGCGCACGGGTAGCCACCAGGATATAAAGATAGATGGAGCGCAGCGATGCTTTAGAGCATAGGATTACAAGGTGCGCATGAGAAGAGCATGCAGACAGCATAGACAAGAATAGACAAGACAAATACACGGGTGCATAGGTACGTAAGGCATAGGTATAGCGCATTGGATGGAGCATAGATTATCGAATGGTCATAAGGTACAGGCAAAGGCAGATAGCACACCTGATAAGCAGACACAGGCACCACTGCAAAAGCATAGTTGTATGCATAGATACGCATATACAGCGCAGTGGGTAGAAAGACAGATGCGAAGGCATAGTAAGGCATAGGTACACATAAAGGCATAGTAATACTTACTGCGCATAGGATATTTAACGGCAGAGGCGCATAACAGCGTGACATAGCGCAAGGGCGGCATACAGGCATGAAGGCCAGGATAACATAGATAGCATTGTTAGATAGCGCATAGTATAGCGCACAGGTACATAGATACATTGTATAGCGTATAAGATAGAGTTATGATACGAATAGATAATGCGTGATTAGGCGCATAGATACATAGAATAGAATGACACAGGTATCGCTTTTGATATGATAGCACATATCAAGGCGTAGGTTACGCATGTGGCACAGCGCAGCGGCATATGTTGAGATCACTTCAGTAATGATTCTGGGATAGCGTTGATTATAGTGCGATAGACAGAGACAGGAATGAAAGGCCTGTGCATGTTACAGCATGATATGACAGCTTAACAGAATAGCGTACATAGATAGAGCATAGACACCTGCAGATGGATCACATAGCATATCTAATAGATAATAGAGTTATCACCAACGTAATGTTATTAGGGTAGCATTGTAGTTAGCATAGATACATGTGATAAGGCGTTCCGCATAGGATAACTCGAGCATTTAGCGCACATGAGCACAATGGTGGCACAGGCAAAGTGCACTGGGCACATAGTTAAGCATCACATATGATTGCGCAGGCGCACAGAGCCAGCCAAAGGACAGCATGCGCATAAACCACAGCACGATGAGGCATAAGAGGTTGGTAGCGCACAGGATAGCATGAATAGGATAGAGTGATATGCAGGGAAAGGCATAGACAGCTTGCATAGATAATTATAGACAAAGCCATAATATAGTCCACATGATAACTCCATAAGATACTGCACACAGGCTTGATGCATAGGCAGCATAGGTGTTGGGTTGCGGTTGTGCCAGGTGCTGCACATAGCGCATAGCACAGATAGCATAAGATAGTTCATAGAGACAGGTAGGAGGCAGCATACTGTGTAGGTTGCCAGACAGCCTAAGTAACGCTTGTAGCTTATGGGACAGCGCAGATGCCATAAAAATACGAGTCAGCGCTTGTGACAGCGCACAGCGCAGAGAGGCCAGAAGCGCACGCGCATAGATAGCTCACAGGATGCATTGCGGGCAGATTGCGCATAGTACGCAGAGGATATTTGCATAGAGGCAGCGATGGGTGAACAAGACAAAGATATGACAGAAAGATAAGATAAAGGTAATGGATAGCGCATTGACGCGCATACGATAGCATATGATACACAGGTACACTGTAGCGCATACACGCATATGATACACTAAGAATACGCATAGATACGCATGGTGACAAAAAGAGGAGAAGCACATGATACGCAGCGTGGCACATTGCACACATAGGGTAACGCTACCATTGATAGCAGCATATCTACAGGTGGGTGTTACACAGCTAGAGGCGCACACGACATCCACATGTTGTTCACAGATTACACAGTGCTATGCTGCGGCAGGCTGAGATTGTATCGGTAGCGCATAGATAAAGTTGTGGCATATAGACAGGACATAGATAAATATAGATGAATGCGTATAGTGCATAAGATAGCATGGATACTATTGATAGCGCAGGATAGCATATGCATAGGTAATGCTTAGATATGTGATAGAGCATAGAATGCTAGAGTTAGCATAGCACATATGACATATATGATAACGCATAGATAGCACATGAAATAGCGTGAATGGATATAAGGCATGATAGCGCATTACTGCACACAGCGCATTAGGTACGCACAGGTTAGCAAACATGTAAGCTGTAACCACAGTGTAGCACATAGGTTTATAGGTTGCGCATAAGATAGTGATAGTGCAGCGCATATATAGCGTTATGATAGCGCACAGCACAAAAGGATATGCACAGCGACTAAGATACACATAAGACAGCTATTATTAGATAGCGCTAGATGCGATAGAGCGCGCACATAACACAGAGAAGGCATGTGGCAGCTTATAAGGTATCGCATAGGATAGCGCATGATCGAGTCATGATTACCACGCGGCAGAACAAGCGCATATTATAAAGGTTGATATGTGTTCAGTCGATATCGCTGGGCCAGCGGCACCCCCTCTCTCTCTCTGTGCTATCGTATGAGCAATTTTATGCGCTATCCTAACGCTATAATATGCGCTATTCTATGCCTATCCTATGCGCTATCATATGTGGTATCCCATGAAATTGATCACAAGGCATATCCATGATAGCCTTATAAGCTACCCTATGCGCTACTCTATGTTCTACCATTCATGCGCTATCCTATGCACTATCCTATGCGCTATCTAATATGCTATCTTATGCTATCTTAGTCATCTATGCACTATCCTTTGTACTATATTATGCGCTATCCTATGCGCTATACTGTATGTCACCTTATCACTATCATATGCGCTAACCTATAAAATAACCTATGTGCTACACTGTGGACTACCCTGTTAGCTACTATGTTTGCTAACTCCAGCTACCCTGTGCATTGGTCGTATGTGCTATCTAATGCACTATCAATGCGCTACCCTATACGCTACTCTATGCTCCATTCCATGCGCTATTTCATGTGCTATCCTATGCATTATCATATGCCCTATCATATGTGCTATGCTATGCCCCATTCTATGCCATCCTCTGCACTATCCAAGCATTACCCTATGCATTATCTTTATGGCCATATCCTATGCGCTATCCAATGCGCTATCCGTTGCACTATCTTATGCACTATCACATGCTCTATCCCATGAATTATCTTATTCCTTATCCTATGCCCTATCCTATGTCCTATCCTATGTGCTATCCTCTGCGCTATCCCATGCGCTACCCGGATACGATATCCGGAAGCGGGGCTACTCCTACCCGCAACCCAACGCACGCAAGATAATTTGACTTGCGGCAACATAACTATGAATCTAACTTGAAGCTATCTCCTGATGGTTATTGTATGAGTCTATCGTGAAGCGCTGATTCAATACTGCTGCAGCGCCACCATACTAATTTCAGCGATATCCTATGTTATCCAATGCTACCCGAAGCGTTACCCTATGTGGTACCCAATGCTACCTTGCGCTATCCTAGCGTATACTCTATGCACTATCCTATGCGCTATCCTATGCGCTATTCTTAGTGCTATCATATGCATTAACCCATGCACTACCCAGTGCTCTGCTCCTAATATCATGCGCCATCGTATGCGCCATCCAATGCGCTATCCGTTACGTTTCTATCTTATGCTCTATCATATAAGTCTCTATCTTATTCCTTATCCTTTGCCCTATCCTATGCAATATCCTCTGCGATACCCTATGCGCAATCCTTTGCACTACCCAGTGTCCTACCCTGTGCGCTATCCCCAAGAGTTTATCCAGAGCGCATGCGCTTCACGAAGCTGGGCCACTTCTGCGCTAACCCAATGCGCTATCCTAAGCGCTAACCTATGCGCTACCCTATGGGCCATCCTATGCGCTATCCCGCTAAGCTACCCTAAGCGTTAACCTGAAACGATACCCAGCGCTACACCTAGCTCACGAACTCATTAATGGCACTTATGCGCTGCCCTATGCACTACCATGTGCGCAATCCTATGAACTATCTTATGCGCCATCCTATGCGCTACCTATGCGCTATCTTAGCGCCACCTGAAACGATTCCGAAGCACTTAACCACAACCCAACGCGCTACCCATGCACTACCTTATACGTAAAACTATGTCCAATGCTATATGCTATCCTTTGCGATATCTTATGGGTTATCGTATGGGCTATATTATGAGCTATCCTATGAGCTATCCTATGCAATATCCTATGCACTTTCCTTGCGCTATCCTATGCCTCTATCCTATTCTATTTGTTATCCAGTGCGCTACCCGAAAAGCTACTCTATGCGCTACCAAACGCGTTAATATATGCGCCACCCTATGTCCCATTACACTATCCTTGCGCTATCCTATTCGGGCTTTCCTGTGCGTGGGGCTACTCCCATGCGCAATCATATGCACTATCTGGATGCACTAACCCATGCGCTACCCAGTGCACTGCCCCAGCGCTACCATTTGTACTCATCCTTGCGCTACCCCCGCAAGCAAATTATGAGTTATCCTATGCGATTTCAATGCGCTATCCTATGCACTATCCTATACCAATCCTATGCGCTTCCCTGTGCACTACCCTATGCTACGTTGTGTGCTTCCTTGCCCTATCCTATTAGATATACTATGTGATATCCTATGCGTTATCCTATGCTCTATCCGTATGCGCTATTCTATTCACATCATATGCGCTCACCTTTTTGCCAACATATGCACAAACCTTTCGATAACCCTATGCGTTACCCCATGTGCTATCAATTGCGCTATCCTATGCTCTATCCTTTTCGTTAACCGATGTGCTATTCTAGCGTCATCTGAATCGATACCTGAAGCAGCAACACCCTACCCGCTACCCAACGGCAATACCCGCCATGCGCTGCTCCTTTGCGCTATCCTATTCTATCCTATGCGCCAACCTACGCGCTATCTCTATGTGCTATCCTATACAATTCATCCAAAGCGTTACCCTACGCAATATCCTATTTCTGTTCACATATTGTCCTATGTGCTATCCTTATGGCGTATCCATTCACATCTGTGGCTCTATCTTATACGCTATACAATGCGCTATCCTATGTGCTACCTTATGCGCTATACTATGCACTATCCTATGTGGCTATCCTATATGCTTATCCTTGTGCTACCCTGCACTACACTATGCGTTATCCTATGCATCTTATCCTTGCGCTATCCTATGCTCTATCCTATGCGCTATTCTATGCGCTATCCTATGCGTTAAACGAAGAGCTACTCTATGCGCTACAAAATGCAATGCGTTACTATATGCCACCTATGTGCTACCCTATGCACTACACTATGCGCTATCCTATTCGCTATCTTGTGTTCTACCCTTTGCGCTATTATATGCGCTTATCCTATGCACTAACTCATGCGCTACCCAGTGCATTGCCCTGTGTGCTATCAGGTGTACTATCCTTGCGCTACCCTGTACGCTATATTATTCGTTATCCTATGCTCCATCCAATGCGCTATACCGCGCTACCCTGTGCGGTACCCTATGCACTACCACGTGTATTACCCTAATCTTATCCTATTCGCTATCCTATGCTATATCTTATGCGCTATCATATGCACAACCCTATGCGCTACCTTTTACATGCGCTATCCTATGCCCATGCTGTTCGCTACCCTATGCGCTATCCTTTGCGCTATCCTATGCTACATCCTGTTAGTTACCCGATGCGCTGATCAAACAGCTACCCTATGCACTAACATTGTGCTTTCCTATTTGCTACCCTATGCGCCGTCCTATGCGCCATATCCTGGGTGCGCTTCCTTATGCGCTATCCTATTCGCTATCCAATGCGCTATCCTATGCGCTATCCATTGCGCTATCTTATGCGATATCCTATGCTCTATCTCATGCACTATCTATGAGCTATTCTATGCCTATCCTATACAATATCCCATGCCCAAACTCTATGATATCTCACGCTATGCTATGCGCTACCATTTGTGCCAACATATGCGCAACCCCATGCGCTACCCTATGTGCTAACCCCAACCCTACCCTATGCGCTACCCTATGCGCTACCCCATGTTACCCTATGCGCTACCCTATGCGCTACCTGGATGCGCGTTACCAAATGCGCTACCCGGTGCGCTATCCTATGCACTATCCTATGTGATATCCAAAGCGCTAACTTTATGACGCTTCCAATGCGCTATCTTATGCGCAACCATATATTACCCTATGCGATATCCTATGCGCTACCCGATGCGCTACTCTAAGCGCTATCCGAAACGATACTCTACCCGCTACCCTACCTGCTACCCAACGCGCTACCCTATGCACTACCCTATCTGTTGTCCATGTGCTATCCTCTGCGCTATTATATGTAAGCACTTATGCGTTATCCTATTTGCTATCCTATGCGCTACCTGATGCGCGTTCTAAGCGCCACCCGCTGAAACGAAACTCGAAGCGCTACCCTATCCGCAACCCAACGCGTTACCCTATGCACTACCCTTTGCTGCGCTACCCTATGCACATTCCTATGAGCTATCATATGCGCTATCTTATGGGTTATCGTATAGGCTGAATTATGGGTTATCTATGCACCATCTCATGAGCTATCCTATGCGCTATCCATTGCGCTCCCCGAAGCGCTACCCTATGCGCTACACAATGCACAATTTTATGCTCTATTCTATGCCCTATCCTATACGATATCCCATGCCCAATCCTATGCGCTATCCTTTGTGCTAACATATGCGCAAACATATGCGCTACCCTATGCGATATCTAATGCTCCCATCCTATGCGCTACAAGATGCGCCATCATGCGCTACTTATATGCGCTACCCTATGTGCTACCTTATGCACTATCCTCTGCACTATCCTATTCGATATCCCAGCGCTACCATATGCGCCATCCTATGCGTTATCCTATGCACTAACCCATGCGCTACCCTGTACTGGGCCACAATGTGTGCTCCTGTTCGCTACCCTGTGCGCTATATTCGCTATCCCATGCCACTTTCCAACGCGTAACCCTATGCCTCATTCAATGTGCTATCATATGCGCTATTCTATGCACTAACCTATGCGCTCACTCCCAGTAAAGCCACCCTGTGCGCTACCGCGTTCTAGCCCTATGCGTTTCCCAGAGCGCTATCCTATATGCTATCCAAAGCGCTACCCTATGCCGCATCCAATGCGCTATCCTATGCACCACCACATGTGCTGCCATATGCGCTACCATATTCGCTACCCCATATGTGCCATCCTAGGCGCTACCCGATGCGCTACCCTAAGCGCTACCCGAAACGATCCCGAAGCGCTACCCTACCCGCTACCCAACGTGCTACCCTATGCACAACCCTATCCGTTACACTATGCGCATTCCTATGAACTATCCATGCGCTATCTTATGGCCATCTCATGCGCTATCCTATGAGCTATCCTATGCGCTAACAAATGCGCTACCCGAAGCGCTACCCTATGCCCCATCCAATGCGCTATCCTATTCACTATCCCATACCCTACCCTGTTCTGCATCCATGCGCTATCCTATGCGCTATCCTATTTACTATCCTATACCCTACCCTATGTGCCACCATTTGCGCTATCCTATGCACTATCCCGCCCTCAGCTGCCGGGCTCGCTAGGAGCAAAGCGTATGGCTCTGCGACCTACAAGACATGTCGTATGAGACCACCAAGGTGGGTTTATGTAGTGCTGGCTACCCTATCCAGTAGAAAATGTTAGCCATAAAATCCAACGAATCCATGAACAAGTCACATAAAAATAAAATAAAAACTGTGCCAACCAAGAGGAAAGTAAGCCTTTCTAGCAGGTATGAAACGATGCAGGAGAAAGCCGCAAAGGAGTCTACACCGCAGATTATCTTCCTTTCACCATGGAAAAGCTCCAGAATTGGCACCTGGAATGTTAGAAGTATGTATGAAATGGGAAAGACAGCATAGGTTGTAAATGAGACGAAATTTCACGGCATTGGCATCTTGGGATTATGTGAAACTAGGTGGAATGGTGCAGGCAAACAAATATTCAAACACAGGAGAAACAATGCTGTTCTCAGGCCATATGGAAGAAACGTCTTCCATAGTGAAGGAGTTTCTTTAATGCTATCTAAAGAAGCGGAGAATGCACTAATAAAATGGGAAGAAGTGAGTCCTAGGATAATCACAGCAACATTCAGAACCACCAAAAAGAAATTATTCTTGAATGTGACCCAATGTTATGCACCTACCAATGATAAAAGAGGAAAAGTAAGAGGAATTTTACATAAAACTTCAAAATACTATAGGTAATCAGGAGAAATGATCATCAAAATTTGATGGTTGACCCCAATGCCAAAATAGGTTCGGACAACATAGGCTACGAGGAGATCATGGGAAACACGGACTAGGGATAATGAACGAAAATGGAGAACTATTCACTAATTTCTGTGCAGCGAATCAATACGTCATAGGTGAAAGTGTCTTTCCACATAAAAGAATACATAAAGCAACCTGGGTATCACTAGACCACAGAACAGAAAATCAAATTGATCACATATGCATAAACAAGAAATTCAGGCCTCTACAGGATGTAAGGGTTTTAAGGGGGCAGATGTAGATTCGATCAATATTTGCTGATAAGTAAAATTAAACTAAAGCCATGATACATAACATCCCATGAACATAGACACCAATATAATGTAGGATACCTCAGAAGTCAAGAAACAAAGGAACAGTTCACGGTCACAGTCTCTAACAAGTATGAAGTTTTGCGGCAATTACAAGATGAGGTGAGTGCGGAAGAATGCGGGCAGCAAGCCAAAAATATTTGGAATGAAACATGCACAGAGGTATTAGGAAAGAAGGAGGAATCATAAGGCATGGATAACCTGAAACTCTCAAGAAATAGAAGAAATGAAAAGAGAAAGCAGATTTAAATAATAGCAAAACTAGAACGCTTACAGCTCAGAAAAGTACACAAAAGCTAGCAAGAAAGAAGAAACAACAAGATTAGATAAAAGACAACACGTAGAAGATCTAACAAGAGAAGCAGAGGTAGCTGCAGGAAAAAGAAACCTTAGGAATCTTTACAACATCACTAGAAAGCTAGCAGGAAAATACAGTCCATCAAATGGGTTGATAAAAAATAGTAGCGGGGAAATTATCACTAATGTTAGAGACCAAATGGAAAGATAGATGGAATACTTCAAGGAACTCCTGAACAGACCAGCACTTACAAACCCCCCAGATATCCAACCGGCAGAAATTGACTTGACATCAACTGTGAGAAACCATCCAAGGAGGAGATTAGTAAAGCCATTAAACTTTGAAAGATGGGAAAAAGCAGCTGAACGAGATGGTATTCCGCGGAGGCGGTTAAAGCCAACATAAACACATCCGCAGTGAAATACTGTATAAATTATTTAGCAGAATCTGGGAGACCGAAGAAATACCAGCAAACTGGAGAGGAAGGATACCTGGTAGCTGTCAAAGAAAGGGGACTTTTCGGAAGTGTGAAAACTATAGGGGAATAATGTTGTCAGTACTTAGAAATACTGCAGAGTCATCCTGGGAGAGACTGGAGATGCCATCGATATAAAGCTAAGAGATGAACAGGCAGGCTTCCGACCAACAGATCATGAGCGACCAAATAGCCACATTACGCATAATAGTAGAGCACAGTATTGAATGGAAATCCCCACTTTATATCGGATTTGTGGATTATGAGGCAGCTTTGACAGTATTGATAGGAAACCCTTTAGAAATTGATGAGGTATTACGGAATCCTACAGAAAATTATTAACCTATCAGTAAGCAACATATACAGATATGAAATGTAGAGTTCTTCATGAAGGTAAACTAACAGACACTTTTTGAATAGAAACAGGAGTGCGTCAGGGATGTCTTCTATCACCTATGTTGTTCTTACTGACAATAGACTGGATTATGAAGACCAAAGTAACTAACACCAGAAATGGATCCAATGGACTCTGACAGAGCAACTAGATGATCTGGACTCGCTGATGATATAGCCCTTCTGTCACATACACGAAATCAGGATAAGCTAAACACATTGAATCTAAGGTCCCAGCAACTAGGCTGAACATCTCGAGCAAGGGAAAGACAAAGATATTGAGAATTAACCAAGCAAACGACAAATCGATCTCCCTGAGTGAAATCCCACTTCAAGAGGTAGAATTATACACATATTTGGGCAGCAACGTAGACAAAGAGGGTGGAACAGATAGAAATGTTAAAATAAGAATACAGAAGGCAGGAGGAGCTTTCATTGCAATGGGAAACATATGGAAGTCTTAAAAATTAAATCTGTAAATAAAAATTCGATATTTAACTCTAATGTTAAGGCAGTCACTGTATGGGTCAGAAACATGGAGAACAACTAAAACAATAGTGCATAAATTGCAAACGTTCATCAACTCGTGTGTGCGCAGAATAGAGGGAATAAGATGGTATGATAGGGTCACAAATGAGGAACTTATGGAGAGAACAAGACAGATTCCAGTGAACGAACAGGTTAAAAAGACGCTGGTGCTGACAGGACATACACTTTGCTAAAACCGGAGGGGAATATAACAAGAAGGGTCTCAGTGGAACTCGCAGGACAGCGAAAGAATAGGAGGCCGAGAAATACATAGAGACGAGATTTGGGAATCCTGAGATCAACAATATAAAGAAGAGCTGGAGGAGCTGCAGGAGATAGCTAGAGATAGGAAGACTTGGCATGAGTTGCTGAGGGCCTATGCCCCAATCCGGAGTAAAAAGGCAAAGAGAGAGAGATGCACTATCTTATACTTATCCTATACATTATCTAATGCAGCCACCCTCATGCGCTACCCTATGCACTATCTTATGCGCTATTCTACACCCTATCCTATACGATATCCCATGCCCAATCCTATGCAATATCCTCTTCAGCTATCCTATGCGCGCAGTTTGTGTCAACATATGCGCAACCCTATGCGCCACCCTATGCTAACCCTAACCCTATGCGCTAATTTCATGCAAGCTATCCTATGCTCTATCCCATACGCTACCCGATTGGGCGACTATCCTATGCGCTATCCTATTCGCTATCCCAGCAAACCATATGTGATATCCTATGCGCTATCCTATGCACTAACGGCGCTACCATGTACGCTACTCTGTGCGCTACCATGTGTGCTACCCATGCGCTACCCGAACGCTACATCTCATGTGATATCCAAAGCGATACTTATGCCGCTTCCAATGCGCTATCCATGCGCTATCCTATGCGCTATCCTATGCGCTATCCATGGGCGTTATCCAACGCGATATTCTTTTGCGCTATCTTATGCGCTATCTTGCGCCCTATCCTATGCGCTATCCTTTGTACTAACATATGCGCTACCCTATGCGCTACCTTTGCGCCATCCTATGCTCTATCCTATGCGCCACTCTGATGCGCTACTCTCCCCAAGGCTATCAAATGCGCTACCATATGCGCTAATCTATGTGCTACCCATAAAATTTTATCCTATGTTATAGTATTCAATATCCTGTGCTCTACCATGTGCCATCCATGCACTAACCTATGCGCTACCCTGTTCTCTAAATTCTGTGTGCTATCCGTGCGCTCATCATGTGCGCTATTATTCGCCATCCTATGCCATTTCCAACGCGTAACCCTATGCCCCATCCAATGCGCTATCCTATGCGCTATCCTATGCGCTACCATAAGTGCGTCCATGCAACAACATATGCACTACCCAGTGTGCTACCCTGTGCGCTACAATGTAAGCACCAGGCACTACACTATGCGCTATCCTAGCGTATGGTCCCCATGCGCTATCCAACGCGCTACCTATGCCACCCCTATCCCATGCCTCTATCCTATTCGCTATCCTATGCGCTATCCCAGCAAGTTAATTTATCCGCTATCCCATACTAACCTATGCAAAAACCTATATGCTACTTGTGGGTTACCCAGTTCACTGTAAGCAATTTCAGCGCGATATCGTATGCGGCATCTAATGCGCTATCCAATGCGCTACTTTATACGCCATCATATGTGCTATCATATGCGTTATTTCATAAAGTATCTCTATGCGCTATCCTCTGCGTTATCCCATGCGCCAAACGTGCGCCACCCTGAGGGCTACCCTTTGCGCTACAATTTGCGCTACCCTGTTCACTACCATGTGAGCTTATCCTATGCGCTAGTAATCACTCTATCCTATGCGCTATCCGATGCGCTATATGAAGTGCTACCCCATGAAGTTCTTATTCTATGCGCTATCCTATGCTATCCGATGCGTTATCCGGATGCGCCACCTAAGTGATGCACAAAAGATATCCGGAAGCACAACTCTACTCGCTACCCAACGCTATCCTATGCGCCTATCCTCTATGCTACACTGGCGTTATCCTATGCTCTATCCTATGCAGTAACCTATGCACTACCCTGTGCGCTAACCTGTACGCTACCATGTGCAAAAACGATGTGTACTACACTATGCACTAACCTATGCTACCCAGTGCGCTATCATGTGCGTTACCTTATGCTCTATCCTATGCGCTATCATATGCGCTTTCCAATGCTCTATTCTATGCACCATCATGCACTATCCTATGCCCTATCCCATATGCCATCCCATGCCCCATCCTTATGAGTTATCCTCTGCGCTAACCATGACCTACCCTTTGAAAGCAACATATGCGCCACCCTATGCGCTACCCTATGTGCTACCCTATACACTATCCTATTCACCATCCTGTGCGCCATCATATGCACCATCCTATACGCTCATCCCATGCACTCCACCCTAACGCCACCAAAAAAAGATACTCTGGCTATCAACCCCACTACAACCATCGCGCTACCTCATGCACTATCCTCTGTGATACCTTATGCGCTATCCTTTGTGCTAACCTATGTTAGCCATCCTACGCACTAACTCATGCGCTACCCTGTGCGCTATCCTGTGCGCAACCATGTGTTCTATCCTATGCGCTACCTAATGCCTCATCCAATGCGCTATCATATGCCCCATCCTATACGCCATCCCATGCCCAATCCTATGAGCTATCCTATGCGCTATCCTATGCGCTACCCTTTGTGGTAACAGATGCACAACCCTATGCGCTATCATATGCGCTACCCTATGCGCTGTTCTAAGCGCTACCCGAAACGATACCCGGAGGTACACCCTACCCGCTACCGAACGCGCTGCTACTCTATACACTACGCTATGCGCTACCCGTGGCGACAAATCATATGAGCTATCCAATGCGCTACCCGAAGCGCTACCCTATGCGCTTAACCTATGCGCTACCCTATGCTTTCCTATTAGTGCGTTATCATATGTATAACCTGTCTTTCCCTGTGCGCTATCAAATGCGCTGGCCATTTTGTGCTACTCTGTGCGCTGCACTATGCGCTATCGAATGCACTATTCATTGCTCTACCTTATGCTCTACCCTATGCGCTATCCTTTGCGCTATCCTTCTATGCTCTATCCACGTAATATCCGACGGTACTACTCTATGCGCTAGGAAATGCGCCACTATATTCGCTACCCCATACACTATCCTATCCGTTATTATATTCGCTACCCTATGCCCCATCCAATGCGTTATCATTTGCGCTATGCTATGTATCAACATATGCGCTTACCCTTGTGCGCTACCATGTGTGCTACCATTTGTGCTACTCTGTGCGCCACCCTGTGCACTATCCTATGAGCCACCACATGTGCGCTGCACTCTGCGCTACCCTACGCTACCATGCGCTTCCTATGTGGGTTATCTTATGCGCTACCCTATGCGCTACCGATGGTACTATCCATGCAGCTATCCTATGCGCTACCCGGATGCACTACCCTGGAAAACCACTTAAAATGATAACTGAAGCACAACCCTACCTACTACCCAACGCGCTACCCTCATGCGCTACCCAACGCGCTATCCTGTGCTGCCCTATGCGCTATCCTATGCACTAACCTATGCATACCCTGTGGCGCTATCCTGTGCGCTACCATGTGTGCTACCGTAGTATGCGCTAACAATGTCAATTTAAGCGCTTGTCTCATGCTATCCTATCCAAGCATTCTATTCACACCTTATGCGCCTACCATAAGGCCACTATATGCACTACCCTATGCGCTATCATACAGCTACCCTATGCGCCATCCTCTGTGCCACCCATGCGCTATCCTCTGTGCTAACATATGCGCTTATTATATGCGCCTATCCTATGCACTAACCTATGCGCTACCCCTTGGTGCGCTATCCTGTGCGCTAATATGTGTGCTATCCTATGCGCTACTATGTGTGCTATCCTATGCGCTACCTAATGCCTCATCCAATGCGCTATCATATGCGTCATTCTATGTGCCATCCATCGCTACCACATGACCACCTAAGTGCGCTATTCTAAGCGCTACCCGAAACAATACCCGAAGCGCTAACGATACCCGCTACTGAATGCGCCATCCATGCACAATCATAAGAGCTATCTTATGTCTCTATCCTATGCACTATCCTGCAATAACCTGGGCTTCCAATGTGGTACCATGTGTGCTATTTTGCAGCGCTTGGTTATATGCGCTTATTCCTATATTACGCCTTGGCGCTATTTTATGCGCTATCATACGCGCTACCTTGGCGCTACCATGTACACTACTTAGCTACGGTGTAGCTGCCAATGAGCGCATACTCTGTGAGCTTGATCCCATTGCTAGTAATGTTTCTGTATCATATGTGTCATCGGTGCGCTATCCTATACGCTACTCTAAGCGCTACCCAAAACGATACCCGAAGCAAACCCTACTCCGCTACCCAACGCGATAACCTATGCGCTATCCTCTGTGCTACCCTATGCGCTATCCTATGCAGTGACCCATGCACTCCACCCTGTGCGCTACCCTGTCCACTGCCATAAGCCAACGCTGCGTACTACACTATGCCCTATCCCCGTGCCATCCTCTGCGCTATCTTATGTGTTACCCTATGCGTTATCCTATGCGCTATCCATGGCCTAATGTGTTATTCATTGCGCTATCATTTGCGCTATCCTATGCACTATCCTATGCCCTATCCTATATGCTATCCTATGCCCACCTTGGATGAGCTATCCCTTCATGGGGCCATCCTTATTCGCTATCCTGTGCGCTATCATATGCGCTTTCTAATACGCTATCCTATTCACCAACATATGCGCTAACTCAGGCAATAAATACAAAGTGGTACCATGTAAGCACTGTGCGCTGACCAGCATCCTATGCACCACCATGTGCGGCTGTATTATGCGCTATTTATGATATTCAAAGTGCCACCTTTATACCCCACCCAATGCGCCATCCTATGTGCAATTCTATGTTAAGACTATGCCACCACATGTGCTACCCCATATACATCTAAAACGTAAAGATATCGAAGCACAACCCCTACACCCTAACCAACGCGCTACCCTATGCACTATCATCCAAAGCAATTCTATGCTATATCTTCAGCTAAATTATGTGCTATACTATGCGCTATCCTATGCACTAACCTATGCGCTAGCTCAGTGCCACCATGTGTGCCATCCTATGCGCCACCACCTCATCCAATGTGCTATTCCCATTCGATATCCTATTCCGCTATCCTATTCGCTACCATATGCGCTACCCTTTTATAATACCTGGTGCGCCATCTCATGCGCTACCCTATGCGCTACCATATGCGCTACCCCACGCTATTCATTCGCCCGATGCGCTACCCTAATCGCTACCCAAAACGGTACCCGGAAGGCTATCAACACTAACCGCCCACCAACGCGCCACCATGGCGGCCATCCTCTGTGCTACCCTATGCGCTATCCTCTGTGCTACCCTATTCGCTATCCTCTGTGCTACCCTATGCGCTATCCTCTGTGCCAAATTACACCATCATATGCGCTGTCCTATGTACTAACCTATGCGCTAGCCTGTGCGCTACCATGTCTGCTATCCTATACGCTACCTAATGTGTCATCTAATGTGCTATCCTATTCGTTATCCTATGCGCTATCCTATTCCCTTCCATATGTGCTACCATATGCGCTACCCTTTGCGCTATCCTATGCTCTACCCTATACGCTTTTCTAAACGCTACCCTAAACGATACCCGAAGCGCTACTCAACCCGCTACCGAATGCGCTACTCTATGCACAATCAAATGAGCTATCCAATGCGCTACCAGAATCGCTACCCTTTGCGCTACTGAATGCGCCATGAATGCGCTACCCTATGTGCTACTCTATTCCATATCTAATGTGCTATCTTATGAGCTATACTATGCGCTACCCTAAGCGCTACACAACAAGATACACGAAGCACAACCCTACCCGCTACCAAACGCGCTACCCTATGCGATATACTATGTGCTATCCTATGCGCTATCCTATGCGCTATCCTCTGCAGTAACCTATGCACTAACCTGTGCGCTACCCTGTGCACTACCATGTGTGCAACGCTGTGCACTACACTATGCCCTATCCTCTGCACTATGCTATGTGTTACCCTATGCGTTATCCTATGCGCTATCCTATGCGCTTTCCAATGCGCTATCCATTGTGCAAACTTATGCGCTATCCTATGCCCTATCCTATATGCTATCTAATGCGCAATCCTATGAGCTATCCTCTGCGCTATCCTCATGCGCTACCCTTTGTGTAACATATGGCAACCCTATGGCACCCTATGTGCTACCCTATACACTATTCTATTCGCTATCCTGTGCACTACCATATGCGCTATCCTATGAGCTATCCTATGCACTAACCTATGCTCTACCCTGTGCTACCATAGTGCATACTTGGTGCTACACAATGCGCTACCCTGTACACTATCCTATGCGCCACCATGTGCGCTGCACTATGCACCATCCTATGCAATATTCAAATCGCTTCCTATGCCCCACCCAGCCATCCTATGCATTCAACCCAGGCCACCCTGCGCGCTACCATAAGTGCTACTGTTGGTGCTACACAATGCGTCACCCTGTACACCATCCTGATGCTACCATGTAAGGCTGTAATTACGCACTATCCATGCAATATTCAAATCGTCTCCTATGCCCCACCCATCAAAAGGTCCCATGTACTTATTCTTCACTACCCTATTCACTACCATAATGCGCTTACCCTATGCGCTTTCATAGTATGTTCTTACCCTATGCTCATCCTATGTGCTATCCTATGCACTAACCATCATACACATCTTCAGATATATCATCCAGATATGCTATATTACAAGATGACTCATATTTCATCCATTAGTCTCTCATAGGCATCTGCTGTCTTAAGGCACTTTATTTGCTGTTAATATGCGCTACCATATAAAGCACTACATGTACTATATCCTATTGCATTACACTATGCGCCATTTCTAAGCGCTACCTGAAACGATACCTGAAACGCTACATTACCTGGCTACTTGAATTCGCCAATTCCTTTGCACTACGCTATGCCCTATACTCATGTGCTATCCTATGCGCTACCCTATGCGCCATCCCATGCACTATCCTATGCACTAACCAACGCGCTACTCCTGTGCACTTTCCTGTTCACAAATCCCATGTGCTATCCCATGCTCCACTCAATGTCTTCATCCATTGCGGCTATCCCATGCGGCCACCCTGCGCGCTTCATCCCATGCGCTGCACCATGTGCCATCCTATTCACACCCTAGCGCGCCATTCAGGTACACCCTATTCGCCAATATAAGGGGCCACCATATGCGTTTGTCCTATGCCCCATCCCATGTGCTATCCAACGCGCTGGCACCATGTGCCATTCTCTGCCCCATCCTAAGGTGCTATCTCCTGTGCTTAGCCTATGTGTTACCTCCCATGCGTTATCCTATGTAAGCATCCTATGTGCTATTCACTGCGCTTTCCATTGCTATATCTTATGCGCTATCCTATTTTCTAATAGCGCACTATCTCATGCATTATCCTACGTTTCTATACATTATCCAATGCCCATTAGTATGAGTTATTCATGATATTTAATGCGGAAAATTCTTGTGTTAACTAATGCGCAACCCTATGCGCTATCCCATGCGGTTACCCATGCGCTATACTTCAGCAATCATATCTTCCATCCCATGCGCTACCCGATGCGCTAATCGAGTACGATACCAAATGTTACTATATCGCTAAATTATGCTGCCACCCTATACACTATTCTATTCGCTATCCTGTGCACTACCATATGCGCTATCCTACACTTTTCATCCCATGCACTAACCTATGCGCTACCCTGTGCGCTACCATCAGTGCTACTTCAAGGGTGCACAATGCGCCAGCCTCCCAGACACTATCCTATGCGCTACCATGTGTGCTGTGACTATGCACTATCCTATACCATTCAAATCAGCTCTTATGCTCCCACCCAATGCGCCATCCTATGCGCCATCCTTCACTACCCTATGTGCTACCATATGCTCTCATCCTATGCACTAACCACTGGGTACACACTGTGCGTTATAATTGTGCGGGCCATCCTGTGCGTTACTATAGGTGTTATCCTATGCTCTACCTAATGCCCATCCATAGCGCTTTGCCCATGCGCCATCCTAGGCACACCCCATTCACACCATATGCCACATATGCGCAATCCCATGCGGCCAATGGCGCGCTCATTCTGCGCCACCCGAAACGATGACCCAAAACGCTACCCTACCCGCTACCGAATTCGCTACCGAGACCATCGCATTACATGATAAGCACTATGTGCTATCCCATAGCTACGCTTGCCGTATATCCTATAGCCACCCTGGGCGTTTCATCCCATGCGCCACCCAAAACGACACCCGAAGCACAACCCCCATTCGCTACCCAACGCTCTACCCTATGCACTATCCCTCTGTGCTACCCCATGCGCTATCCTATGTACTATCCTAAGGCACTAAATCCAATGCGCCATCCTACGCGTTTACTATGTAGGCGATCCATCTTTTATCTAATGCCGATCCATTACTATCCTATGCGCTATCCTTATGCGCCTCCCTATCTACTTTACCAATGTGCTACCATAAGGCCAAATTTCATGCAATTTAATCCTATGCAGCCACTCTTATGCGCCATCTAAGCACACCTGAACGATACCCAAAGCTACCTCACCCTACCAAAGGTCACCCTTGCACTACGCTACGCATCACACTATGCGCTATCCCATGCGGCCACCTGATGTGCTACCCTATGCCATTTTACCCATATATCATACGAGCTATCCCATGAGCTTCATCCAATGCGCTACCTGAAGGCTATCCTATGCGCTACGCCAGGGTAAATATCCTGTGCACCATCCCAGTGCTACTTATGTGTACATCCCATGTTTTAATCTGACGCCCATCCATTTCTTTCTATTCTTCATAAGTGCTTATCCTATGTTATCTTTATTCATACCATATAAGCAATTATATGCTTTTCACCCATAGGCTTTCATCCTATGCGCTACCTATGCTATTCTAAGTCTGTCTGAAACGATACCTGAAACGGGGCTACCCTGTTACCCATACCGAATGCGGCCACTTTGCACTACACTATGCCCCCACACTATGCGCTACCCTATGCGCTATCCTATGCTACTAAACGATACTCAGCTAATAACCTGCCTCTGCTATCCAATGCGCCATCCTTTGTTATCCTCCTGTAAGTACCTTATATGCTATCCTCAAGGCAAAGGCCATCCTATGCACTCAACCACCTGCCATATCATGCTTATCCTGTGTGCCTATCCCAGGCGTGCCACATGTGGGTGCTATATTATATTTTACTCCATCGCCTCATCCATAGCGCCATTCCTAGCGTGGGCTATCCTATGCATGGTCATACCATATGCGCTACCATAGGCCAATTTTATACTATCCCAGCCATCGGCGCGCTTATTTGGCGCTACACGAAACGATACCCTGAAACGCTACTTTACCGGCTACCGAATCTATATCTTTGTAATTACGCCATACCTCACTTATGCGCTATCCTATGAGCCACCGCAAAACGATACCCGAAGTAATAACCCTACCCCTCTACCTTAACGCGCTACCCCTATGCGTCATCTCCTCTGCTCCCCACCCTTATGCGCCATCCCATGCACTAACATTGCGTTTACTCCCAGCGCTATCCTGTGCGATACTTTATGGCTATCCTATGTCGCCACCCAATGTCTCATCCATTGTGAATAATCCTATGCGCTATCCTATACTACACTCCATTCACCATATGCGCTTACCGATATATACCCATCGTGCTATCCTATGGCTTACTTCTATGTGCGCTTATTCTAAGCGCTACCCGAAACGATACCCAAAACGCTACCCTACCCGCTACCGAATCTGCTACCTTGCACTACGCCATGCCCTACACTATGGCCATCCCATGCGCTACGCTTAGCGCTATCCTATGCTCTACCCTATGTACCATCCTATGCGCCACCCAAAAACGATACCCGAACACAACCTATTCGCCACCCAACGCGCTAACCCATGCGTACTATCTCAGGCTACCCTATGCTTATCCTCTATGCGCTATCCTATGACTAACCACGCGGCTATCCCTATGCGCTACTATAGAAAAGTATCCTATCTTCTTTACTCAATGCCATCTATTGGCTATCTCATGCGATATCCCCATGCGCCTCCCTATTCACTACCAAATGCGCTACCATGCGCTAACCCATGCGCTTCATCCTTCAGCTACCCTATAAATATCGATCCGAGCATAGCGAGTGTGACCAACCAATGTGGCCACTCCCAGCGCCATCCTGTGCGCTACTATGTGTGCTATCCCATGCTCTACTCATTGCTCATCCATTAGCTAATATATTGCGCTAATTCCATAGGCCAATTCTATTTTCATACCATTTGCGCTACCATGGGCCACCATGCGCTATACTATACTGTTACCCTATGCGGGCCTATCCTTTCAGAATATATGTTTATCCTATGGGTGGCTACCTGATGCGCTACTTATACGCTACCAAATGCAACTATATCGGGCTACTTTAGCACCACACTATCCCATGCGATATCCCATTCGCTTCTCCTCCTGTGGCGCTACCATGTGTGTTACTTGTGGTGCTACATGAATGCGCTACCCCTGTGCACCTATCCTATGCGCCACTACAAGGCTGCACTATGCGATATCCTGCATGCAATATTGGAAATCGGCTTCCCATGCCCCACACAATGCGTCATCCTATGCGCCATCCTTTTCACACTCCCATACAACATCAGATAAGTGCTACCATATGCGCTATCCCATGCGCTACCCAAACGATACCCGAAGCACAACCCTGATCTGATGATTTAATTCATGATATCGAGGGTATAGCCATCCTTCTGTGCTAATTCTATGCGCTGTCCCATACGCCATCATATGCACTAACCAATGCGCTACCCAGGCATCCTGTGTGCATGATGGGTGTTATCCTATGCTCTACCCAATGTCCTATCCACATACAATTCTATGTGCTATCCTATGTGCTATTCCTATACTATTCTAAGGGCCACCCGAAATAATATCTGGAACGCTACTCCCAATTAGCTACTGATTGCGCTACCCTTTGTACTACGGGCCATGCCCTCACACTATGCAATATCCTATAGCCACAGCTTAGCGCTATCCCATGCCACCCTATGTGCTATCCCATAGGCCACCCAAACGATACCTGAATAACACTATTCGCCACCCAACGCGCTACCCTATGCGCTATCTCTTCAGGCGCAATTCTATGCGCTATCCTATGCGCCATCCTATGCACCAACCAACGCGCTATCCCATGCGCTACTATGTGTGCTATCCCATCTCTTACTCAGCGCCAGATCCATTAATATCCGAATGCGCCATCCTATGCGCCTCCCTATTCACTACCAAACGCGCTACCATATGCGCTGACCCTGATGATTTACATCCAGAGAATGCGCGCACTCTATGCGCCATCTGCTGGCCACCGAAACGATACCCAAACGCTACCCTACCTGTTACCAGCAATAACCTTGCACTACGCTATGCACTACACTATGCTATCCTAGTACTACCCGATGTGCTACCCTATGCTACTTTACCCATATCACATGCGAGTTTATCCTATGAGCCATCCAATGAGCTATCTGAAGCATTATATAAAGGATGTTGTAAGGCTATCTCAGGTACTATCCTGTGTGCTACTTATGTAAGTATTCCATGTTCTAATGGTAATGCCTCATCCATGGTAGCTATCTATGCGATATCCCAGCCACCTCATTCGGCCACCATATGTGCTACCATATGCAAGTACCCTATGCATTATACCACATGTTACCCTATACTATCCTTTCTGCAATCATATGCTCATTCAATGCGCTACCCGATGTACTACTGATAGCTACCAAATGTGCAACTATATCACACCCTTTGTGCTGCTACCCTATACACTATCCTATGCGCTATCCTATTCGCTTCTCCAAAGTGCTACCATGTGTGCTACATGGGTGCTACACAATGCGCTACCTGTGCACTATCCTATGTGCTACCACGTGGCAGTACTATGTGACATTATCCTGTATGGATCTAAATCATTTCTATGCCCCACCCAATGCGCCATGCGCTTATCCACACCCTATACACTATGATATGCGGCCACCATGCGCTATCCCATACTACCCAAACGATACCTGAAGCAATAACCTTACCTGTACCCAACGCGATACCCTATGCGCTATCCTCTGTGCTACCCTACAGGCCATCCCCATACGCTATCATATGCACTTTAACCAATGCGCTACCTTAGGTAAGCATGATGTGTGTTATCTCATGTTTTACCTAATGTCCTATCCACAGGATACCCTATGCGCCATCCTATGCGTTTATTCTATGCGCTATTCTGCGCTACCCGAAACAATGTTCGAAACGCTACCCCACCTGGCTACCGGATTGCGCCACCTGCACCACGCCATGTCTTACACTATGCGCTATCCTATGCGCTACCTATGCACGATCTTGCGCTGTGTACGATGTGCTACCCTGGCAAGTTACTTCACTCCATATCATATGAGCCATCCCATGCTTTCATCCAACGCGCTACCTGAAGGCTACCCTATGCGCTATGCTTTTCGTTCGGATACACTATGCGCTATCCTATGCGCCATTGCATGGCTATATTACGCGCCATCGCATGCCCTATCCCATGACCATCCTGTGCGCCACCATGTGTGCTATCTTATGCATCTATCCGAGCAGAGGATCCTGAGTGGCATCACTCCTTGTGTGCTACCATATGCGCCACCATACATGCGCTACCCCATGTTATCCTATTCGTTACTTTATGCGTATCCTCGTAGTAATCATATGTTTCTATCCTATGTACACCTGGATGCGCTTTACTTCCATACGCTACCAATGAATTACGTTATCAAGCATTCTATGTGCTACCCTTGTTACATCTATCCTATAAAAAGATCCTATTCACATCCTAGGTATACTATGTGTTATATCCATGAGCTTATCCGAGGACTAAACTATGTAATACCCCATATGTTTCACTACGTGTTACTATGGAAAAAGCTGGGCACACAATGCGGGCTACCCTGTACTAGATCCCATGTGCTACCATGCGCAGTACTAAGGCACATATCCCATGCACATTCAACTGCTTCCCTATATCCCACCCAATGCGCCATCATATACATCCTTTGCTACCCTATGTAACTACCATATGCGCTATACTCTATGCGCTATCCTATGTGCTACTCTTATACGCTATCCTTGGCGCTATCCCATGTGACCAACCAATACGCTACACTCTGCGTTATCCCATGATCCCAGGCGCTGCTACTTTGTTTAAGGTACTCATACCTAACACTAATGCCTTATCCATAGCGCTATCCCCACGCGGGCCATCCTATACTAATTCCTGTTATTCATACACATGGCGCTATGCATGCGCACCCATAGCTACTTATGCGCTATTCTAAGCGTTACCCTTGGAACGATACTCCAAAACGCTACCCTAAACGGCTACCGAATTACATCTTTTGCACTACATTATGTCCTACACTATGTACACTTATATAATACGCGATACTATACTATGTACTACCTTATAAAATACTATCCTATGTGCTACCCAAAACGATACCGTTAATAACACTATTGGTTACCCAACGCGCTACTTATGCGCTATCCTCTGTGCTATCTTATGGGTACATCCTATGCGCCATCCTATGTGATTCAACTAATGTACTATCCTATACATTATAGTGTGTTATCCCACTGTTCTACTTCAATGCTGCATCCACTATTATCCTATGCGCTTTCATCCCATGCGCCTCCCATTCACCACCAAATGCGTTACTTATGCATGTTTCTGCACCGTGGCTGGCATGCATCCTAAGGTGCTACCCCATGCGCTATCTAAGGCTACCTGAAACGATACCCAAAACGCAACCCTCCTACCCACTACCAAAAGGCTCACTCCTTTGCACTACGCGGGCCATGCACTCACTCATGCGGTATCCTAGTAGCCATCCGATGCCATCACCTTAAGTGCTACTTTACTCCATATCATATGAGCTATCCTATGAGGTTTATCCATCAGGCCACCAAATATTATTCCATGCGTTTACGCCATGCGCCATCTCCAGTAATTCATCTCAGTGCTACTTATGTAGGCATCCGATGTTCTACCCATGTTTTATCCATTTTGTTATTCTATGTGTTTATCCTATGCAAGCATCTTTATCTGCTATGAATATAAAGGCTCATAGGTATACCTTTATGGCTATCCTATACTACGGCAGGGCTTATTCGGCGCTACCCAAACGTATTACCCGAAACGTTACCCCACTCCGCTACCGAATGCGCACCCGCACCCACCATGCCCCTACACTACAGGCCATCTTAAGGTACATCTATGGCTACCCTATGCGCTTTCATCCCCATGCGGCTACCCTATGCGCTATCCTATGCGCTACCCAAAACGATACCCGAAGCTAATAACCCATCTGCTACCCAACGCGCTACCTTATGCGCTATCCTCTGCTCTACCCTATACATCCTATGCGCTTCATCCTATGCGCCATCCTATGCACTAACCACAGGCTACCCCAGGCCATCCCAGCTACTGTGTGTGCGATACCATACTCTACCCACGTTCTCATCCATAGCGTCATCTTAAGGCGCCATCCCCATGTGCTACGATATCTGCCATCCTCTGTTTCTACTCCCATGCGCCATCCTATGCGCTCATCCTATGACCAACCAATGCGCCACCCCCAGGCAACATCCCCCAGTGCTACCATAAAAAGCATCCTATGCTTTACCCAATGTCTCATCCATTGTGACTATCCTATGCCAGTCTCATGCGATACCCTATTCGCTACCATATGCGGGCTACTACATGCGCTACCTTAGCGCTACCTTAGCGCTATCCCATGTGCTACTCTATGCGCTATTCTGTTACACCCGGAACGACACTGAAGGACAACCCCTACTCACTACCCAACGTGCTACCCCATGCGCTATCCTCTGTGCTGCCACCATACGCGCTTTATCCTATCCGGCTATGCTATGTAACTAACTAATGCGTTACCCTGTGCGCTATATCCTGTGCGCTACTATGTGTGCTATCCCATGCTATACCTGATTACTGATCTATTTTTCCATATCCTATAGTACATCCCATGCGCTACCCGACTACTACCATATGCGCCATCCCATGCGGCCACCCTATTCACAATTTCATATGCGCTGCTACATATGCGCCACCCTACGCTTACCCCATGCGCCATTCAGCACTACCCGACGATACCCAAACGCTACGCTACCCGCCACCGAATTCGCTACCTTTGCACTACGTTATGCTCCCACACTATGTTTCATCCCATAATACGCGAAGGCTATCCTATGCGCCAATTCTACAACGCCATCCTATGTACTACCTTATGTACATCCTCTATGCGCTACCCAAAACGATACCCCGCTTTAATAAACTTACCCGCTATCCAACGCGTTACCCTATGCGCCATCCTCAGATACACTATGTTATCCTATGCGCCATCCTATGCGCTACCATGCGCTATCCCATGCGCTATCCTATGCGCTACTCTATGCGCTGTTCTAATTGCTACCTGAAACGATACCTGAAACGCTACCTTACTAGCTACCGAATTGCTACCCTTTGTAATTACGCTATGCCCTACACTATGAGCTATCCTACGCGAAGCTATCCTATGCGCCATCCTATGCGCTTGCGCATTTTACATGACCACATCCATATCTGAAGCAGAACCCACCTGCTACCCAACGCGCTACCCATGCGCTTACCCGCGCTACCCCATGCGCTATCCTATGTTATCATATATCCTGTGAGCTACTATGTGTGCTATCATATGCCTCTTCCCACGCCTAATCCATTGCTCTATTCTATGCGCTATCCGTATTCGCTATCCCATGCCATTGTATTATTATCCTATGGCACATCATGTTCTTATCCGATGGTAAGTATGAGCAGGCTATCCTAGTGTCATCCTAGACATCGAACCTATGCGCTACCTTTTGCGCTATCCCAGTAATTACATGTACGCATCGGTTGCGCTATCCTATCTGCTATCCCCATGCGGGCCACCCAAACGATACTCGAAACGATACCTCAAACAAGGCTACCCTACTCCGCTACCGAATATTGGCCATCTTTTGCACTACGCTATGTTCTACACTATAGGCTACCTTCTATGCGTCATATCCCATGTGTTTACCTTTATGGGCATCCTATGCGGGCTACCCAAAACGATACCTGAAGTAATAACCCTACCTGCTACCTCCACGTCGCGCCACCTTCTATGCGCTATCCCCTTTCAGGCATCTTATGCGCTTATCCGAGCAGAATATCCTGTGATACATATCCTATACTACCCTATACTATCCCCAGTATATCCATGTTCTACCCAATGCCTCATCCATTGACTATCCTATGTGCCATCCCATATTATCCCATGCTTCATCCTTATGCACTCAACTATCGTAATTACCCCAGGTATTATCCTATGCTCTACCCAATGTCTCATCCATTGTGGGTTATCCTATATGCTTATCCTGATGCGCTATCCTATGTTTTTACCCTATTCATACCATATAACCACTACATGTGCTGCTCTATATTATTCTATAGGCCACACTGTGTGCTACATCAGTGCTATCATGTAAGTGCTATATCCCAGGTGCTACTATGTGTGCTTATACTATGTTCTACCCACTGCCTCATCCATTGAAAAAATTCTATGCGTCATCCCATGCGCTACCCTATTTGATATAATAATATGCGCTACCATTATTGCAGCTACCCTATGCGCTATCCTATGCGCTACCCAAAACGATACCCGAAGCAGAATCATACCCACAATCTAACGCGCTACCCTATGCTCTATCCTTCAGCAATCTCTATGCGCTATATCCTATGCGCTATCCTATGACCAACCACTGCCCCATCCATTGCGGGCTTATCCTATTCGCATGCTACGCGCCAATCCTATTTGCTACCATATGAGCTATCCATACGCTACTCTATGCGCTATTCTAAGGGCCACCTGAAATGATACCTCGAAACGCTACCCCACTCCTACCGAATGCGCCACCCTTTGCACAACGCTATGGGCCCTACACTATGCGCTATCCTATGCGCTACCCCATGCGCTATCCTATGCTACCCGATGTGCTGTACCCTGGCGCTACTCTTCATCTATATCGTATGAGCCATCCATCGCGGCCACATGAAGCGTTAGCTTATGCGCTATGCTGTTCGCTACCCCATGCGATATCCCCATGCGCTATTGTATTGGCTATCCTATGCGCTATCATATGCCCTATCCTATGTGCTACTTTATGCGCTATCCTTAGCGTCATCTTATACACGAACATATGCGCTTTACCTTGCGCTATCCCAGCGCTACATGTACGCTACTCTACGCGGGCCATCCTAATCTGCTATCCTACGCACTATTGTATTGGCCATCCCATGCGCCATCAGTATGCCCCCATCCTATGTGCTACTTTATGCGCCATCCTTATGTCATCCCATACACGAACCCATGCGCTACCTTGCATTATCCTGTGTGCTACATGTACGCTACTCTATGCGCTATCCCATTCGCTATCCTATGCACTATTGTATTAGCTATCTCGATGTACGATTTATTGCTCATCGATGAAAAGCACTTTTTGTGCGCTATCCCATGTCATCCTATACACGAACCCATGCGCCACCTTTGCGCCATCCTGTGCGCTACATGTACGCTAATTTCCATGCTGTGCCATCCTATTCATACATCCTACGTACCATTGTATTAATATCCCATGCGCTATCATATGTCCTATCCTATTGTGCTACTTTATGCGCTATCCTAGCGTCATCCCATACACGAACCTATGGCTACTCTTATTATCCTGTGCGCTATATGTATCACGTCCTGCCGCGCTTTATCCTATGCGCTATTGTATTACGTCCTATGCGCCATCATATGCCCTATCCCATAAAGTTACTTTATATACATCCCCGTCATCTTATACACGAACATATGCGCTACCTTTTGCGCTATCCTGTGCGCCACATGTAATGCTACTCTATGCGCCATCCTATTCGCTATCCCATGCACCATTAGCTATCCCATGCGCTATCATATGCCCTATCCTATGTACACTTTGTGCGCTATCCCATGTCATCCCATACACGAACCTATGCGCTACCTTTGCGCTATCCCAGCACAGCTGCATGTAGGCTACTCTATGCGCCATCCTATTCGCCATCCCATGGGCCACCCAAAAGATAATTGAACTCACTTACCCACACTGAATCTGCCATGCTTTGCACTCCACATGATTCCTCAAGAATTATGGCACGTTATCATATGCGCTACCCTATGCGCTATCCCATAGGCTGATCTCATGCGCTATCCCATGCGCTACCCAACGATACCCGAATTCCTACCCGCACCCAATGCGGGCCACCCTATGCGATATCCCCTGTTATACCCTATGTTATCCTGTTGCATATCCTATGCGCTATCCTATGCCTCCACCCAATGCCCCGATCCATTGCCCTATCCATGGGCTACACTATTTGCTACCATACAGGCTACCATATGCTCTACCCTATGTGCTATCCTATGCGCTAATTGTGTGCTATCCTGTGCACTCATCCTGTGCGCTACTATGTGTGTGCTATCCCATGCTCTACCCAATGTCTCATCCATTTGCGCCATTCTAAGGCGCTACCCTATCTGATACAATATGTGCTACCACATGCGCTACCCTATGCACTATCCTAAGGCTACCCAAAATGATACCCGAAGCAGAACCATACCTGCTAACACCCAACGCGCTACCCTATGCTCTATCCCTCTGTATCGTCTTATATTGATCTGATATGAGTATTGTTATTCTATGCACTTCCAACCAATGCCTCATCCATTGCGTCGCCATCATATAAAGTATCCTATGCGCTACTCTATCTGCTACCATATAAAGCAATTATACGCGCTACCCTATGCGCACCCTATGCGCTATTCCATGCGCTACCCTATGCGGGCCATCCCATACTACCCAAAACGATACCCGAAGTAATAAACTCACCTGCCAATTTAATCCAAGCATCGATGGCGTTATCATTCAGGCACCTTGCGCATTATTATATGCGCTTATCGTATGCACTAATCCAACGCATACTCCTGTGCGCTATCCTCAGTGCCATTGCGTGTGCTATCCGGCGTCACCCATCGTTCATCCATTAGGCTATTCTATAAAAGCCATCCTATGCGCTACCTTATTCGATAATATAAAGCACCACATGTGCTACCCTATGACTCATATCCTATAAGGCTACCTAAAACGATACCTGGTTAGTGAATCCATACCCTGCTACCCAACGCGTTTACCCCTATGCTCTCATCCTTCTGTACTACCCTAAGGTACATCCTATGCGCCATCTTTATGCACCTAACCAATGCTCTCATCCATTGCGCTATCATATAAGTATCCTATGCGCTAATTCATTCATACTATATGTGGCACTATATGCGCTTACTTATAGTAAGCATCTTATATTTATTCCATAAGAATGCACCTTCTATGGCTATCCTATGTGCACCTCCAAACGATACTGAGCATAACCTACCTACACTTAACGTGTTACACCTTATAGGTTATCATCTACATTCATATACTACATAAAAAAGCATTGTATGTACTACAACTATCATACATCAGTGCTTGTCCCAGGCAAGCACATGTGTGCTATCCATAACTAATTTTAATGTCTCTATCCATTAGGCTGAGCCATGTGAGGTAGCTGTCCTATAGGCTACCCTTATTTCATATACTTATAGGTACTAATATATGCGGCTATCCTACAAGGCCATCCCATGCGCTTGGTCTATATGGCTATTTTAAGACCACCCTAAACGATACCCGAAGCACAACCTACCTACACAATGCGCTAATTATGCGCTATCCTTCAGGATACCCTATACATCCTAAGGGGGCCATCCAATTTTCTAACATTGGTTGTTGATTTCACTGTGTGTCATATCTTTTGTTTTTCCTGTGTTTGTTTTGAGGCCTTCTGTCTTTGCTGTGCTATGAAGTATTGTACTTTTTTCTTGTATGCGCTAACTGGAACGATACCCGAAACGCTACCCTACCAGCTACTGAATGCACTACCCTTTGTACCACCTTCTATGCCCTACACTATGCGCTATCCTATACCACTCCTATGCGCTCGCTGTGCCACCCTATGCGCTTCCTCTACGCTACCCTACAGGCCACCCATGCGCTATCCCCATGGCGGGCCACCTAAAACGATACCCGAAGTTAATAACCCTACCCATCCAACGCGTTACCCTATGCGCTATCCTTCAGGATACACTATATTTCATCCTATGCGCTATCCTATGCGGGCTAACTAATGCACTACCCTGTGGCACATCCTTGTAGCAAGCATTATGTCGCTACTGTATTTGCTACTATATATACCATATAGGCTACCCTATGCGCCATCCTATGCGCTACACTGTGGTCTATCCCAGGTGTTTTCCTGTGCGCTACTATGTATGCTATATCCTATAGTTTCCCACTCCACGTTCATCCATTGCGCATCCTTATGCTATCCTATGAGGCCACCCATTTGCTAGATATAAATACCATATGTACACCCCATGCGCTATCCTATGTGCTAATTATACATCTCAAGTGCTACCTGAAACGATACCTGGAACGCTACTCACCTGCCACTGAACACACATCATGACTACGCGAGGTTTTGCAGACTATGTGTACACCATATACTATCCTATAGGCAATTCTATGCGCTATCCTATGCGCACCTAAATGATACTCACAATAACCCTACCACGACCCAATGCGCTACCCTATGCCATCCTCTAGCACCTATACAATCCTAAGGTAAACATCCTATGCTCCCATCCTATGCACTAACCAATGTACTGTAATTCTGTAGCTATCCTATGCTTCCACCCATCACCATCCATTGCGCTGTCCTAAGGTGGCTATCCTATAAGGCTATCCTATGTGGCTACCCTATTCATACCATACGCGCTTACACCCCATGTGTTATTCTATAAGGCCACATCAGGTAGCTACACTGTGGTGGGCCATCATGTGCGCTTATCCCATGCTACTATGTGTGCTATACCATGTTCTACCCACTGCCTCATCCACAGGCCATTCTATGAGCTGGTCCTATGTGCTACTCTCTATGTGGCCATTCTAAGGGCCACCTGAATCCATTTACTTACTGAATCCTGTCATGCCTAGTGACACATGGGGTCATGCTAGAAAGGACTTTCTCCAGGGCTCTCTGTCCTGTGCAACCTTCAGCGTAGAACCCCGTCGTCAGAGATGCGGTGTCCAGTTCCTTCTTCCTTCATGCGCCCCATGTTGTCCGCGGTGGTCTGCCTTTCTTCTCTTTTCCCTCTGGTGTCCAAGTGAGGGATATCTTTGCAGGTGCATTTGTCTCATTCTCAACACAACTGAGCCATTTCCATCTTCTTTTTTGAGTATGTCATTCATTGCCTCTTGTCCAGAGGTCTGGATTACTATTATTGGATATTTTACTGGCCAAAGATTCCCAAAATTCTGCGAAGACAAGAGCAGGAAAACTGACAGCCTGCTATCTCTCGGTCACCTCCAACACTCCGATCCGTGAGCAAAAACTGGCAAAATGCTTCATTGAGTTTTTGAGCTTCTGGTCCCATTGTAGATTTTGACTCTCCATACTGGTTTCATTCTGGTAAAAGTGGTTCTGGCTTGCTTGATTGTGATTTATATCTTCCTTCAGGCACTATTTAGTGTCAGTACGCTACCAAGATATGTAAATCCGCTCCAACCTTTCCAGTGTTTCTATTTTCTAACATTGCTGTTGGATTTTTACTGTGGTGTTTGTACTTTTGTTTTTTGTGTCGAGCTTGGAGGCTCACTTGTCTTTGCTTTTCAGCTATGAAGTATTGTGGCCTTTCTTCTTGTATAAAGTGCTTTGCCTGAAACGATACTCCAAACTCATTTGCACCATAAGCAGTGTCCTGTCACTATAGGCTATCCTATGTGCCACCCCCTTAAAAGGCTATCCTATAAAGTACCCTGATGTGGGCTACCCTAAGTGCTACTCTACCCCATCACATGAGCTATCCTGATGAGCTATCCAATGAAAGTTACCTGAAGGCCATTGAGTGCATTATGCTGTTCTGCATCCTATGTTAATCCATGTGGCCATTGTATGGCTTTTATCCCATGTAGCTTCAACGTATGTCCTATCCTATACATCTTCTATGTAAGCATCTCAGGCCATACTATAAACTAACTTATACGCACTGTAATCTATCTTGCAGGCTACCATAAAGGATCCTATAATTCAAAGTATATACTTCTATGACCAACCATCGCCACCTTGTGTGCTTCCTAAAGTACATTATGTGTGGCTTTATGTTTCACCTTAATGCCTCATCCATTGTGCTATCCTTTGAGGGCTATCCTATACACCCTATTTACTACCATATAGGCTACCATATGCACTACTCCCGGTGCTATCCTACAGGCTACACCCTACAAAGGCCATCCCTTTGTGCAATCACATGCTCTATCCCATGCGCCACCCTGATGCGCCACTCTACACGTGGCCACCAAACGCGCTACTATATCGCTACCCCATGTAAGCACCCATACACCATCCTGCTGACATATCCTATCTGTTATCCTGTGCGCTACTATATGCGCTATCCTATGAGTTTATCCTACGCACTAACTCCATAGGCTACCCCAGGTACTACCATGTGTGTTACTATGGGTGCTAATAATGCGCCACTGTACACTCATCCCATGCGCTACCATGTGCGCTGTACTATGCACTCATCCTATGCAATATTCAAATCGCTTCCTATGTTCCACTTAAACGCCATCCTATGTGCTATCCTTCACACCTCACAGGCCACCATATAAGGCCACCTCATAAAGGCCATCCTGTTGCACTAACCAGGCCACACTGTATGATATACTGTGCGCTATCCTAGAACAACTAGGAAGCATCCCATGTTTCACCCAATGCCCTCATCCATATTGTCCCATGTGCCATCCTATAGGCCACACTATCTGCTACCATATGCGCTACCATACAGGCTACCATATGGCTATCTTATGCGCTGCCCTTATGCGCTACCCTATGCGGCTATCCTAAGGGCTACCCGCCTATTCGCTACCATATGCGCTACCATGTGCGCTATCCTGCGCTACTATGTATGCTATCCCATGCTCTACCCAATGGCTAATCCATTGCACCATCCCATTCAGCCATCCTATGCGCTACACTATTCGTCACCATGCGCTACCATATGCTCTACCCTATGTGATATCCCCATGCGCCATGACCGTGCGGGCCATCCTGTACACTCATCCCAAAGTGGCCACTATGTATGCTATCCCATGCTCTAACGCATCGGCTAATCCATTGTACCATCCCATGCGCTATCCTGAGGCCACTTATGCTATTTTAAGCGCTACCGAAACGCCACCCTACCCGCTACTGACTCATACCCTTTGCACACGCTATGCCCAAACTATGCGCCATCCTGCTGATACCCATGATAAATTATCTTCGATGATACGTTGTCCGATGACTAATTCACTGCGCCACCCCAGCTATCCCCAGGTGCTACTATGTGCTATCCTTTGTTTCCACCCATCGCCTCATCCATCAGGCTATCCCATGCGCTATCCCACGCTACCCTATTTGTTACTATGCGCCACCATATGGCTACTACATATGCGCTATCCCATATAATACTCTATGCGCTATTCTAAGCGCTGTCTGAAACTATTTGAAAGTTCACCCTACCATACTGAATTTATAGGCTTTGTAATTACGCTATGCCACCATGCGGCCACTATATGGCACACCTATGGGCCATCCCATAGCCACCCTATGTACTATCCCATGCGCTACCCAAAACGATACCTTCGAAGCACATCCCACCTGGCTACCTAATCGCGCTACTCCTATACGTTATCATCTGAAGCACCCTATGCGCTATTCTATGCGCTATCCCATATGCACTAACCAATGCACACCCTGTGCGCTATCCGTGCGCTACTATGCGCTTATCCTATGTTTCACCTAATGCCCATCCATTGCGGGCTGTTCATGCGCTGTCCCATGCGCTGTTCCATTCACTACCATATGCGCTACCATATGCGCTACCCCATGCGCTATCCCATGCGCTTAGTCTATGCGCTATTCTAAGCACTACTCCTAAACAATACCCAGCTAATAACCCTACCCGCACTCCAATGCGTTACCCTATGCGCTATCCTCAGGATACCTCTATGCGCCATCCCATGCGCTTGCTATCCATCACATCTGGGGTCCATCACGCTACCCAGTGCGCCATCCCAGGCCACATGTGTGCTATCCTTTGCTCTACCCAATGCCCATCCATTAGGCCACTCCTGGCGTACGCTATCCTATGTGCCACCCAAACGATACCCGAAGCAGAACCATATCTACACCCAAATGCTGCCAAATTCATGCTCTATCCTTCGCTAATCTTGCAGGCTATCCTATGTGCAATTATATGTAATTCCAACTAATGTTTCATCCATTAGGCTATCCTATGTGCTATCCTATAGCATTTATTTCAGTTACTATTTAGGCATTTATATAGGCTACTCCTGAGGTATACCTTATAGTGTTATCCTATGGTATACCTTTATATATCCTATAGGCTATCTAAAACGATACCTACACAACTCCTATCTGTTACCTAACGCGCTACCTTATGGCAAAGACATCCGTTACTACTCCCATAGTATTATTCTATGTTCCTATCCATGTACCTTAACTACTGCATTTACCCAGGTGCTATCTCAGGTAAGGCCATTTATGTAAGTATCCATGTTTCACCAATGTCTCATCCGACAGGTTGTTCTTATAGGCTGTCCACAAAAGGTTATGTTGTGTGGCTATTACATTGTATTTGTTATCATATACTACACTATATATGGGCTATCCTATAGTATTTAGTCTATGTGGCTATTTTTAAGGACTAATTTTAACGATACCTGAAGTATAATCCCACCTTGCTACCCTAATGTGGCTACCTTATGCGCTATCCCCTCAGGATACTCTTATGCGCTATCCTATGCACATCCACACCAATCCACGTTACTCAGGCAATGCTATCCCAGGTACATGCTTATATCCTATGCTCTACTCATCGTCTTTATCCACAGGCTATCCCCATGGCACACTGAGCAGCGCTACCATAAGGTGCTACCATATGTATAATTTATGCTCCATCCTATGTCTCCACACTGTGTACTATCCTGTGCACTATCCTGTGTGCTACCATGTGTATATCCCATGCTCCCACCCAACGTCTCATCCATTACAGCCATTCCATGCGCCATCCCATGCGCTACTCCTATTCGATACAATATGCGCTACCACATGCGCTACCCTATGTGGCCATCCTATGTGGCTACCCAAACGATACCCGAAGCAGAACCATACCCACTACCCAACGCGCTACTCCTATGCTCTATCCCAGCATCTTATGCGCTATCCTATGCGGCTATCCTATGCACTCAATCCGCTCTCATCCATCAGGCTATCCTATTCGCATATGCTATAAAATAACTTATCTGCCACCATATGCGCTTATCCCATACTTCCACTCTACAGGCCATTCTAAGCGCTACCCGAACGATACCCAAACGGGCTACCTCCCACCACACCGATCGTACACTTTTGCACAACGCTATGTTCTACACTATGCGTCGCTATCCTATACACCCTATGCGCTATCCTATGCGCTACCCGATGCTACCCTAAGTGCTACTTACCCATATCGTATGAGCCATCCAATGCGCTGCATGAAGCGTTAGCTTATGCGCTATGTTGTTCGCCACCCATGCGCTATCCTATGTGCTATTGTATTGGCTATCCCATGCGCCATCATATGCCCTATCCCATAAAGCACCATGCGCCATCCTTAGCGGGTCATCCCATATTAATGAACCTATAGTAGCTACCTTTTATGGCTATCCTGTAGAAGTACATGTACGCTACTCTATGCGTTATCCTATTCATATCCCATGCGTTACCCAAACGATACCCGAAGCACAACCCTACCTACACCCAACGCGCTACCCGCCATGCGGGCTATCCTGCGAGACCTCTATGCGCTCATCCTAGGCTATCCCATGCCATCCTGTTGCTCACCAATGCTCTCATCCATTGTACATCCCATGGGCTACACTATTTGCTGTTACATGCGCATACCATATGCTCTGATTCATATATCCTATATACTACATCAGGCACATCCCAGACTATCCTGTGCGGGCCAACATGTGCTATCCCATAGTTTACCCAATGTCTCATCCATTGCGCTATCTCCCATACTTATCCCATACTCATCTCTATCTGATACCATATACACCACATGCGGGCTTACCCTATGCACCATCCTATGCGCTACCCAAACAGATCTGAAGTAGAACCATACCTGCTACCTAACGCGCTACCCCATACCGCATCCTCTGTGCTACCCTATGCGCTATCCATGTACTATCATATGTACTTAACCAATGCTCTATCCATTGCGCTATCCTATTCGCTATAAGAGGCGCCAATTCCTATCTGCTACTATATACATCCTATTCGCTATCGGCGCGCTTATTCTGCGCTACCTGAACGATACCCGAAAGGCTGTCCCACCCGCTACCGAATGCGCCACCCTTTGCACAACGCTATGTCTCTACAATTATGCGCTATCCCATGCGCATCCTACAGCTTTATCCCCATATAGTTAATTTGATGTAAGCATCTATGTTAATTTTACTCCATATCAAGAGCCATCCAACGCGCTGTAATATGAAGCGTTAGCTTATGCGCTGCGCTGTTCGCTACCCTCCTATGCTATCCTATAGGCATTGTATTGACTATCCCATGCGCTAATGTTATGTCTCATCCTGTGCTACTCTATGCGCTTATCCTTAAGTCATCCCATAATGAACTTATAGGCTACCTTTTGCAAGCAACCTCAGGCGTCGCGCATACGCATCTATGTGTTATCCGACTGCTATCCCATACACCCAAACGATACCAGCATCCCATTCATACCCATCGCGCTACCTGATGCGGCTATCCTATGTGCTACTCTACAGGCTATTCTGAAGGCTACACTGTAGGCCATATCCTGTGCGCTACTATGTAGTTGTCCCATGCGCTATCCATCACTCCCATCCACAGGGGCTATCCCATATGCGCTATCCCCATACACACCCTATTTGCTACCATGCGCTACTATATACTACCATATGCGCTCATCATCCCATGCGCTACCTATGCGCTATTCGGCGCTACCTGAAACGATTCTCGAACTCTACCCTACCCATACTGAATTTGCTACCCTTTAGACTACGCCATTCCTTACACCATGCGCTACTGCTGGGTAAGGCTACCCCAGGCCATCCTATGCTTTACCCTATGCTTATCCTATACTATCTAAAAATGATACCCTGAAGTACAACCTACTCGTACCTAATGCGCTACCCCATGCATTATCCTTCAGATAATTATGTGTTATCCTATGCCATCCCATGTGCCAATCCACGCACTACTCCAGGCAAGTTATCCTGTATGATTACTATGTCGCTACCCTATTCTGCTAACATCATAAATAGCCATATGTACATTCTATAAGGGCTATCATATGCTTAAGCACTGGTCTATCCTGGTGCAAGTTATCCCAGAGCTTTAAACAGGTGTGCTATCCTATGTTTCACCTAATGCCGCATCCATTGCATTATTCTATGTTTCTATCCTTATACACCATACAGAAGCACCATATGTATATCCCATGCGCTACTTCCAGTGCTGTCTCTAATCGCTACCCGAAACGATACCCGAAAACGCAATTCTACTCATCACCGAATGTCTACACTTTGCACTACGCTATGTTCTACACCATGCGCTTCCTATGTGCTACTAATATGTACGGCATCCCATGTAGCTAACCTATGCGCTATCTTATGCGCTACCTAAACGATACTTGAAGCAGAACCCTACCCACCCACTGCTACCCTATGCGCTATCCTATAGTGGCTACCCATAGCTATCCCATACTATCCCATGCACCAACCAACGCGCTACCCCATGCACTATACTGTGCGCTACTATGTATAAGTATCCCATGCTCTACCAAATGCTCCCATCCACTTGAAGCCATCCATGTGCTATCCTATGTGTTGACCCTATCTGCTATCCCCATGTTACCCTATGATACATCCTGTTTATACTCACTGTATCAATGCTATGCACAAACCTATGCGCTATCCTGTTCATATTATGTGTGCTATCATATGTGCTACCCTGTGCGCTATCCACTGTGTGCTATTCTATGCGCCATCCTATGTGACTATCATCATATGCGCTATCCTATGCGCTACACTATGCCCCATTCAATGCATTAATCTATGTGTTACTCTTTTGTGCTATCCCATGCGTTATTATGTGTGTAAGTATCATATGCGCTTTCACCGTGCGCCATTCTGAATGCTACCCGAAACGGTTACCCGAAGTGATACCAGCTGAATTTTTCCTGACCGCGACGGTTTCAGGTCGACCCAGCCTCAACTGGGTACCAGACATGCTCTTGGGAAAGTAAAGGCGGTCATGTGATGTTGACCATCAACGCATCGTGTGTGCCGAGGGTCATTGAAAAATATACAGGCCTGGATTAACTGTATTGACTTATATACCACGAGGTGCGTAAAGGGTTCCTTTATTTTTTTTTTTTTTTTTACCCTGTGCGCTATCCCCATGAGCTATTCTATAGCCAGATCCGATATTAGCTACTCTATGTCCCATCCAATGCACCTTTATCCTATACGTTATCCTATGCGCTACCTGGAAGCGGGCTATTCCCATGTTAATTGAACTATACGCAAAGCGCTACCTCATCCGCTACCCAGCGCTACCCTATGTCCCAACGATGCACCATCCCATGCGGGCCATTCGTGCCACCCATGCGCTACCCATATAGCTACTATAGCGCATTTATGTTATCCTATGCATTATCCTATGCACTACCTGATTCACACCCTAAGGCTACCCAACGATACACGGTTAACAACCTTCCGCTACAAAACACGAAAACCTTTAATTAACTTCTATGTATCATCTTATGCAGTATCCTATTCATACCCCAGTACTACCATGTAAAGCACCTAAGGCTACCCCAGCACTATAAAATGCGCAACTTTGCGCGCCATCCTGCTGCGCTACCCTATGCGATATCCTGTTTGCTACCCTATGCGCAATGTTATGCACTAACCTATGTTATTATCCTGTTCGTTATTACGGTAAGCATCATATGCGCTTTATCCGATGCGCAATCCCATGCACTAACCCATGCGCTATCCTGAAAATTGTTATTATGTGTAAAGTAACATATATGGTACCCAGTGCTGTCCAATGTGCTATTCTATGCGCTATCCCATGCGATATCCTATACTATCCTAATAACAAATTCCTATGCCCCATCCAACGAGCTACTGTATGCGCTGTCCCATGCATTAAACTATGAGCTATCCCTGTGCTATCCCATGCTATTATGTGTGTTAATACATGCGCTTCACCCCTGTGTTAGCCATCCAACGCTCATTCTAAGGCCAATTGAACGATACCCGAAGGGCCACCCCTATCCGCTGCCACCCAGTACATACCCCGAGGCTCTGACTGAACGCGGGGCTTCATCCCATGCACCAATCTCATTCGCACCATGCACTACCCCATGCACTAACCTGCGTTTCTACCTCTGTACTACCATGTGTGTTACCCTATGCGCTACCTTGTAATTATAAAATGTGCTGATCCATATACTACTATATGTGCTACCCTACAAAAGCATCCTATGCGCCATCCCTTCAGGCATCTGATGTGGCTATTCTAAGGGCTTACTTGAACGATACCTGGTAAGGCCACTCCTACCACCCAACTTGTAACCCTATGTACCACCCTATAGGCTAATCCATGTGCTACCATGCATTATTCTAATAATATCCTATGTGCTATCCCATGTGCTACCCTATGCCTCATCCATCGTGATATCCTATGTTTCTACACTATGCCACCTGATGCACAATCCCATAAACTATGCTATGCGCTATCTGTTGCTATCGTATTGAGCTTAAATTATACATCATATCAGCTATCCGTATATGCTTACCCACTTGCGTTTACCTAATGTACATCCCAGGCACCCTTACGCTACCTGATGAGCTACCCAAAAACGATACCAAGATTAACCCTACCTGCTTCACAAAAGGCTACTTATGCTCTATCCTCTAGGGCACTTATGTACATCTTTTGCGCTTATCTTATGACTATCCTGGTGTGCGGGCTGTCTTATGTGCTATCCTTCTATAAAGCATCTATGTGACTATCTGGCACGCCATCCTATGCACTCAAGACAGTGGAGTTACCTGTGTGGCTATCCTGAATGCACTATCCGTGATGTGGCCATCCTATAGGCTATTCTATAGCTATTCTATGTAAGCATCCATCGTGCTACTCTTAAGTCTAACTGAAACGATACTAGCGCTACCCTATCCACACCCAATAGGCTACCCTATGCGCTTATCAAAGATAGCACTCCCATGAACAATCGCGCCCAAAAATGTTTACAGTGAAGACAAAGTTATCTGGTGCTCACTTATGTTGTTAATCTAATACGCTATCCTATGTGTTATCCTATGTTATCCCAGGTTACCTGGCTTCACAAAGCGCCACCCCATGTGCCATCACTCCTTTGCCAATTCCCATGCACTCATTCAGGCTTTCCTATGCACTAACCTCAGGTACACTACAGGCGCATCATGCTACCCATGTAATTCATCCCATGCGGGCCATCCTTTGCACCAACTCATACACCCCCAGCTATCATGTGCGCTCTATTATGTGTGCTATCTCATGCGCTACCCTATGCCACATCCAATACGCTATCCAGGGTTATCCTATGCGTTATCCTGCGTTACCCGGCTTCACAAAGCGCTACCCTATGTCTATCATCTTGCTACCCTATGCACTATCTTTGCGCTTTCCTATGCACTAACCCCGTGCGCTACCATGTGTGCTATCTGAAGTCCCTTATGCACTATCCTAGCGTCACCCTGCACTAACCTATGCGCACCTGTGTGCTATCATGTGCGTTTATTATGTGTGCTATTCTATGCGCTACCCTATGCCACATCCTATACGCCATCCTATGCGTTATCCTATAGTTATCTCAAGTTCCTGCTTTCAAAAGGCACCCTATGTGCTATCATCTTAATTATGCACTATTTTTTGGCCCCATCTATGATTTACCCGCCCCATGTGTGCTATCCTGTGTGCTACCATGCACTACCCCATGCCCCTATCCTTTGCACTAACCTATGCGCTACCCGTGTGCTATCCTGTGCACTATTATTTGTTTCATGCGCTACCATGTGCGCTATCCAATGCGCTATCCTATGCCCCATCCTATGCGCTATAAATGCCCCATCCAATGCGCTATCCTATGCGCTGTCCTATGCATTAACCAATTCGCTAATATGTACGCTATAATGTTTGCTATTATGTGTGATATCATATGTGCTACCCTATGCCCCATCCAATGAGATATCCTATGCGCTATCCTATGGCTAACCTCTGCGCTACCCGAAGGTTATTCTGGCTATCGGAAACGATACCGAAGCGCTCCCCTGTCCGCTCCCATGTGCACACGTGCACTATACTATGTGCCATCCTCATGCGCTATCCTATGTGATATCCACCACACTTTGCGCTATCCTCCTCCCTATCCTATGTTCTATCCTCTGGCTATACTTATGGTTACCCTATGATTACCCTATGGCATCCTATGACTATCCCATCCCCAATCCTATGAGTTATTCTCGCCTACCCAAATTTTTTTCTACCCTTTAAGGCTAAATATCCGAAACCCTTTGCGCTATCCTATGTATCCATTGCGCTACCCAAGGATACCCTATGTGCTACTTCACTCCATATCCTATGAGCTATCCTATGAGCTATCCTATGCACTATCCAATGCATAACTCCATGCTTTTAACTCAGGGCTATCATGTCACTATCCTATGGGTACCCAATTTTCCCATCCAGAGCGCTATCCTATGCGCTGTCCTATGATTAACCCATGCCCCATCCTGTGCGCTATCCTCTGCGCTACCCTGATGCGTTATTCTAAGGCTATGGGAAAACGATATCCGAAGCGCTACCTACCTGCTACCAACTTGTAACCTATGCACTACCCTAGCGGCTAATTTCTTTTAAGACCCCTATGCATTATTTTATTAGCTATCCTTTGCACTAACCATAGCTACCCTTGTGTATCCTGTGTACTAGATTTGTGCTTTATTGTTTACCCTTTTGCGCCTACCCAAATGCGCTACCCCATGCCCTATCCTATGGCTACACAATGCCCCATTCAATGCGCTATCGGGGTTTGTCCTATGCATTACAACCGCTAATCTGTACGCTAATGGGGCATATGTGATATATATGCACCTTATGCCCCACCCAAAGAGAGTATCCAATGCGCTATTCTATGGCTACCTTGCGCTACCCAAGCGCTATTTTAAGCGCTATCGGAACGATACCCAAGCGCTACCCTATTCGCTACCCAACTTGCTACCCATGCACTACCCATGCGCTAATCCAGGGCACCCTATGCATTATTCTATGAGCTATCCATGCGCACCCGAAGCGCTACCCCTATTCGCTACCCAATCCTTACCCTATGCCCCACCCTATGCGCTAATCTATGTGCTACCCTATGCATTATTCTATGTGCTACCCTATGCGCTACCCGAAGGCTCCCAATTTTGCCACCCTATGCTCATCCTATGCGCTCCCCGATGAGCTCCCCAAAAACTATACCTGAAGCAAACCCTACCTCACACAAAGCACTACCCCATGCTCTATCCTCTGGCACCCTATGCTATCTTTTTTACTATCCTATGCACAACCTGTGCACTGCCCTGTGTGCTATCCTGTGTGCTCCCTTATGCACTATCCTATACGCTATCCTGTGACTAACCTATGGCCCCCCTGGTGCTACCCAAATCACTATCCTAGGGCTATCCATGCGCTATCTAAGCGCCAACCGAAACGATACTCGAAGGGCACACCATCAGCTACCCAATGGCTACCCTACGCGCTGTCGTTTCGCTGCCCCATGATTAACCTATGCGTTTACGCTGGGGCCTATTCTGTGCGCTATTATGTGTGCTATTCTATGCCCCCCTATGCCACATCCAATACGCTATCCTATGCTTATCCCATGCGTTTTCCTGGTTACCTGCTTCACAAAGCGCCCCCTATGTGCTATCATCTGTGCTACTCTATGCACTATCTTTGCGCATCCTATGCACTAACCTGTGCGCTACCCTGTGTGCTACCCCTGTGCTCCCCTGCCCCATCCTATACGCTATCCTATGCCCCTAACCCATGCACTACCCTAGTGATACCTGTGCGCCACCATGTGCCACACGGGCACTATATTTATGCCCCATCCTAAGGCTATCCTATGTGATATCCAATGCGCCACACTTTGCGCTATCCTCTTCCTATCCTATACTCCTATCCTCTGCGCTATACTATGCGTTACCCTATGCATTATTCTATGCTCTATCCTATGCGCTACCCGATGAGCTACCCAAAACGATACCCGAAGCATAACCCTACCCGCTTCACAAAGCGCTACCCCATGCTCTATCCCCTTCAGCAATTTCTATACCATTCTTTGCGCTATCCTATGCACTAACCTGTGCGCCTCTGTAAAGTTATCCGTAAGCACCTTACGCACTATCCTATACGCTATCCTATGCACTCAACATATGCGCTACCCTGTACTATCCGGACGCACTATCCTATGCGCTATCCTATGCGCTATTCTAGCCATTCTATGCGCTACCAAATGCGCTATTCTAAGCGCCAACCGAAACGATACTCCGAAGCGCTACACTATCCGCTACCCATCGGCTACTCCTATGCGCCATCGTGTTCGCTGGTCCTATGCATTAACCTACGCGCTACCCTGTGCGACATCCATCATTACTATCCTATGCGTTATCCTACGCGTTATCCTGCGTTACTCCGGCTTCACAAAGCGCTACCCTATTTGCTATCATCTGTGCTACCCTATGCACTATCTTTTGCGCTATCCCATGCACTAACTCCAGCCACCTCTGTGCTATCCTGTGTGCTACCATATGCACTATCCTATGCGCTATCCTATGCACTAACCTATGCACTGCCCTTGTAAGTGATACCCTCAGGCGCTACCATGTGTGCCACACTGTGCACTATACCATGCGCTCATCCCATGCGCCTATCCTATGTGATAAACCAATGCGGGGCCACACTTTGTTCTATCTCTCTTCCTTTAACTTATGTTCTACCCTCTGCGCTATACTATGCGTTACCTATGCTTATTTTTGGCTATTGTGCGCACCCTGGCGTACTCCCCAACCCTATGGTTATTCTCCGCGCTTCAATGCTCCCCTTTTGCAACATTGAGACCTTTGGCTTCTATTTCCTTCGTCGATACCTTTGTTCCGTGGCTTTTAAAATCTTCTCCAAATCTTAGGGGTACCCTTGGGTTATCCTTCCTTCGTGCTATCTTGTATCAGGCTCCCGGGTCCCTTGCGCTTCCGCTGTTCCCTTCGCCCCTTGGGGTTATCCTTGCCCTAAATGCGTTCTGTGCTACCCTTTGGCTATTATGTTTGTATTACGCTCCGTGCGTTCCCAAGGTACCCTTGTGTACCCTTCCTCCTTATGGGCTCCTATGCGTACAAACCCTTTCACGATCTCAACCCTCCCCAAATCCCCAAGTCCCTTCACAAGGATTGCGCTCCTTGAAACTCTCTCCTTATCCTGGGCTATCCTTCCTATAAAATGCGCTCCTGAGTGCCCCCCTACACCCTCCCCAATCCTGTTCTCCTATGCTATCCTTGCGCTTCCTTCACAACCCTTTGGGTACCTGTCCCTATCTTGCTATTTTGGGGTCCAATGCCCATCGAGGTACCCCTCCCTTATCTTTCCATCCATGCGCTATCCTTGGCCAACGTTTTTTCAAGCGCTTGGGAACGATCCGGCGCTACCCCCCCGGGCCCATGACCCTTGCACCACTTCGCTAATCTTGTTCCCAATGCCTCCCCAAATGGTTCCTGTCTCTTGGGGTCCCGTCAAACCCTTTAAATTATTAGGCTATCTTAAGGGTTTTGTATGAGCTAAATTATGGACCATCATATCAGCTTTATCCTATGAGCCATCCATGAATGCGCTACCCAATGCGCCATCCTATAAAGCACCCTATGCGCTACTATGCGGGCCACTAAATGCACAATTTATGCTCTTATCTTATGTGTGGCTACCTGATGCGCTATCTAAATGATATTTGAAGCACACCTTATTTTGTTGCTAGGTATATTCTAGGGTGGCTTATCTCTTCAGTTACCTTATGGCCATATCTTTGTGCCATCTCTATACACTAAACTCCAAAGCATTATGTGTGCTATCCTGTTTTGTTACCTAGTACGCATATCCTATGTGCCTTCATCTCAGTACCAACTCATGCACTACCCTCTGTAAGCATCCTGTACTATTATTTCTGCCATATGTACAAATTCTGTGCGCTATCCAATGCGCTATCCTATGCGCTGTCCTATGCATTAACCATCTGGCTAATCTGTACGCTATAATGTGCTATTATGTGATATCATATGTGCCACCCTATGCCCCATCCAATGAGATATCCAACGCGCTATTCTATGTTACCCTCTGCGGTACCCGAAGCGTTATTCTAAGCGCTTATCGGAAACGATACCCAAGCGCTACCCTATTCACCCAACTTGCTACCCTATGCACTACCCTATGCGCCTAACTGTGCCACCCTACATTATCTCTATGTAAGTACCCTATGGGGCACACCCAAGGCCAACAATTTCACATCTTATGCCTCAACCTATGCGCCATCTGGATGAGCTACCCAAAACTATACCCGAAGCACAACCTCACTCACATGTCAAAGCAACACTCCCATGCCCCATCCCTCTGTGCGCTCCTATGCGCCATTTTAATTATCCTATGTACTCCAACTTCCTTGTGCACTGCCCTGTGTGCTATCCTGTAAAAGTACCTATGCACTATCCTATACGCCAGTCCTGTGCATCAACTCATGCACACTTGTTTGCTATCCTGTGCACTATTATTTGTGCTATCATATGCGCCACCCTGTGCTCTATCCAATGCGTCATCCATGCGCTACACAATGCCCCATCCAATGCGCTATCTTATGCGCTGTCCTATGCATTAACCAATTCGCTAATCTGTACGCTATAATGTGTGCTATTATGTGTGATATCATATGTGCTACCCTATGCCCCATCTAATGAGATATCCTATGCGCTATCATATGCGCTACCCTCTGCGTTATCTGAAGTGCTTATTTGCTGGGCTTAGGAACGATACCTGGGCGCTACCCATTCAAGCACTGTCTTGTTACCTATGTACTTCATACCTTTATGTGCTTAATTTGTAAGTACTTTATGTATTATTTTCCGAGGAGTTTATCTTGAGGCTTATTCTTTAGCTTATCTAATAGCTATTCTATGTGCTTAGATAATGCTCTATCTAATGCGCTATCTTATTTCTGTCATATGTGACGACCTTTTGCGCTACTCCTGTTCGCTATCCTGTGTACTATTATTTGTGCTGGTCATATGCGCTTACCCTGTGCGCTATCCAATGAAATATCCTATGCACTTATCCGGCGGGCTATTCTATGCGCTATTCTATGCGTTACCCAACGCGCTATTCTTAAGTGCCAACCGAAACGATACTCAAAGCGGGCCACCCTATCCGCTACCCAATGGGCTACCTTACGCGCTATCGTGTTCGTTGTCCTATTATTTATTAACTTATGCGCTACCCCGGTAAGTAAAGCTATCCTAGCGCCTATTGTGCAATTTCATGCGCTACCTTATGCCACATCCAATACGGCCTTCATCATCCTATGCATTATCCTATGCGTTATCTCATGTTACCCGCCTCACAAAAGCGCCACCCCATGCAAGTATCTCTCAGGGGCATATTTATATGCACATCCTATGCGCTATCCTATAATTAACTTATGTATTAACTCAGGTGCTACTTCAGTGGCTACTATAGGTGTGCTACACTGTACTATACTATGCGCTTATCTCTTTTCCTTATCTCTATAAGTATTCTCTGCGCTTATACTATGTGTTACTCCTATGCATTATCCTATGCGCTATCTTATGCGCTATTCATGCTATCCATTGCGCTATCTCATGCACTATCCTATGCCCTATCCTATGGCCGCTATCCCATGCCTAATTCTATGAGCCATTTGCGCTTATTCAATGCTCTACACTTTAGCACATATATGTATAACCTTTTGCGCTATCGCATCCGCTATCTATTGCGCTACCCGGGAAGCGCTACCCTATGTGCTACCCATCGCGCTAGCCTATGCTACTTCTACTCAAATCTTATGAGCTATCCTATGAGCTATCCTATGCACTATCCATCGCGCTATCCTATGTAATTATCCAATGCGCTATCTTATGTGGCTGCTCTATGCGCTATCCTGTTCAAGCTATTCTACATACTATCCTATGATATCTCTATGCACTAACATATGCGCTATACTGTGTGCACTATCCCCTGTGCGCTATTATGTTTATTATATGCCACACTTGTGGTGCTATCATCTACCGTGATATCTTACAAGTACTTATATGGCTACCTTATAAGGCCTGAGTAAGGCCATCTGAGCGCTACCCGAAACGATACTTCGGCGCTACCTAATCTGCTACTTCTAATGTGCTACCCTTTATACACAACTGATTGCGCTACCTCATGTGAAACTATATCCTTTATCCCATGAGCTATCCTATACGCTTTTACACAATGCGCCACCTGAAGTGCTACCCTGGCGCACTACCCTACACCATCCTGTTCGCTACCCTATGCGCCTTTCATCCTATGCGCTATCCTATGCACTAACCTATGCGCTACCCTGTGCGCTATCATGTGCACTATCCTATGCGGTACCCAATGCCCCATCCAGAGCGCTATCCTATGCGGTGTCCTATACATTAACCTATGCGTTATCCTGTTCGGCATCCTGTGCGCTTATTATGTGTGCTATCATATGCGCTACCCTATGCCCCATGCAATGCTCTATCCTATGCGCTATCCTATGCGATACCTTTTTCTGGCTACCCGAAGTTGCTATTCTAAGCGCTATCGGAAACGATACCCGAAGCACTACCCTACCCGCTACCTAACTTTGTAACCCTATGCACTACCTTATAAAGCAATCTATGCTACTCCTATGCATTATTCTAATAGCTATCATATGCGCCAATTCCATGCGCTACTCCTATGCCTCATCCAATGCGATATCCTAGTGTTTCATACTATAAAAGAACCCCGATGCACAATCCTATAAACTATATTATGCGCTATCTTAAGCGTTATCGTATGAGCTAAATTATGGGCCATCATATCAGCTATCCTATGAGCCATCCACTGCGCTACCCATCGTGCTATCCTATAAGTACTTCCTATGCTTACCATATATGCGCTACTAAATGCGCTAATTTGAGGTTTATCCTATGCGCTACCTGATAAATATCCAAACGATACACGAAGCACAACCCTACCCGCTTTCCACAAAGCGTTACCCTGTGCGCTATCCTCCGTGCTACCCTTCTATGCTACCATCTTTGCGCTATCCTATACACTAACCTGTGCCATCATGTGTGCCATCCTGTTTTGCCACCCATGCACCATCCTATGCGCTATCCCTTGCACCAACCCATGCACCACTTCCTGTGTGCCATCCTGCACTATTATTTCGCTTTTGCTAAGGCAACCACCCTGTGCGCTATCCAATGCGCTATCCTATGCGCTGTCCTATGCATTAACCAATTCGCTAATCTGTACGCTATAATGTGCTATTATGTGATATCATATAAAGTACCTGCGCCCTGTTCAATGAGATATCCAATGCGCTATTCTATGTGCATTCTCTATGGTACTCCAAGGGGCTTATTCTGTTGCCATCGGAACGACACACCAAGGCTACCTTATCTACCTAACTGTTACTCTTACACTACCTTATGTGCTTAATTTATGTGCTACCCTACATTATTCTATGTGCTACCCTATAGCTACCTAGTTACCACTAATTTCACATTCCTATGCTCTATCCTATGTACTACCTGGGATGAGCTACCTAAAACTATACCCGAAGCACAACCCTACCCGCTACACAAAGCATCATTCCCATGCTCTATCCTCTGTGCTACCCTATGCGCTATCTTTTGCACTATCCTATGCACTTAACTCTGTGCACTGCCTCATGTGCTATCCTGTGTGCTACCCTTATGCACCATCCTATACGCTATCCTGTGTACTCAACTTGCGTGCCTACCCTGTAAAGTATCCACTTACCATCTCATGGGCTATCCTATGCGCTATTCTAAGCGCCAACTGAATGATACTAAAGGCTATACTATCAGCTATCAATGGCTACCTTACGCTGTTGGGAAACATAAGTCCTATGGGATAATTTATGTACATGCTAGGCAGGCTTTTGGTCAGGCAAGGTACAGGTGAGCCTGAGGCGCCACTTATGTTACATCTAATGATATATTCTATGTGTTATTCATAAGCTTTTCCTATGTTACTCTGTTTACAAAGGCTACCTTTTATGTGTTACTTCATTCAGCATTTCTATGTAATTCATCTTTTGCGCTATCCCATGCACTAACCCAGCCACCCTGTGTAAGCATCCTGTGTGCTACCTATGCACTATCCTATACGCTATCCTATGCACTAACTATGTGATCACTCCTGCAAGGATAATTCAGGCACACACAAGCAGCACTGTGCACTATACTTATATATATCTGCGCTATTCGAGTGATATTCATGTGCTACATTTTTAGGCTTTTTATTCTTTCTTATCTTATGTTTATCTTTCAGGTTATATTATGTTACCTTAGGACAGGTCTTATATGGTCTTTAGCTTATTCATGACTAATCTGATATATTCTTCTGCTTATCCAATGCTTCTACCTTCTAGCATGAGGTAACCCAGGCCTTATCTCGGCAGATACCCATTGTGCTACCTGGAAGGGGCTACTCCTATGCTACCGAATGCGCTTAGTATATAAGCATTTCACATCTATATCCTATGAGCTATCTGAGAGCTATCCTATGCACTATCAATGCATATCCTATAGGCTACCTTTATGCGCTTATCCTCGGTTCGTCATCTTTGATACGCTTATCTCTATGATATCCAGCAACAACATATACGCTTATACTGTGCACTATCCTGTGCGCTATTATGTTTATATCATATGCGCTACACTGTGCGCTATCCATCGCGATATCCATATATCCATGGTACCACTCTTTATGGGCTACCTGAACGATACTCTGAAGCGCTACCCAATCCAGCTACCTAATGTGCTACCCTATACACAAATCCGATTTATGCTACCCTATGGTAAACTCTACTCCTTATCCTATGAGCTATCCTATACGCTATACAATGCGCTATCTGAAGTGCTAACCTATGCGCTACCCTATACACTATCCTCAATGCTACCCTATGCACTATCCTATGGCAAAGCTATCCTATGCACTAACTTATGTACATTACCCTGTGCGCCATCATGTGCAATTATCATACATGCGGTACCTAATGCTCTATCCAGAGCGCTTACACATAAAAGGTTCTATGCATTAACTTATATAATATCTCATATCTTATGTGCTTATCTTATGTGTCTATTCTATGCGCTTATCCTATGTGCTTATCCTATGCGCTTATCCTCTCTGCGCTTCCCGATGCGATATTCTGGCGCTATCGGAAACGATACTCAAGCGCTACTCACCTGGCTATCCAACTTGCAACCCTATGCACTACACTATGCGCTAATCTATGTGCTACCCTATGCCCCATCCAATGCGATATCCTATGCTCTACACTATGCGCTACCTGATGCACAATCCTATAAACTATATTATGCGCCATTCATGCGTTATCGTATGGGCTAAATTCGACCATCATATGCGCAATCCTATGCACCATCCAACGCGCTACCTGAAGCGCTGGCCTAATGCGCTATCCTATGCGCTACCTGATGCGCTATCCAAAACGATACCTGCTAGCGACAACCTTACTCATTACAAAGCGCTTATCTCTGTGCGCTTATCTCTCTGTAAGCATCAGTATAGTATTTATCTTTTTGCGTTATCCTATACACTAACCTGTGCGCTATCATGTGCTATCCTGTTTGCTACCTATGCATCTATCCATCGTGCTATCCTTTTGCACTCCAATCCTATACCTTACCTCAGTGTCATCTGTGTGACGACATTGTGCCATTATATGCGCTTACTCCTGTAAGGCTTATCCAATGAAATATCTCGAGTGCAGCCATCTTATGAGCACGCATATCGCGCTTATTTCCAGTAAGCACCGAAATGATATTTCTTAGCGCTACTCATCCGCTACCCAATGGGCTACTCCTGCGCGCTATCGTGTTCGTTGTCCATGTATTAACTCTATAGCTACCCTGTGCGCTATCCTGTGTGCTATTATGTGCTATTCTATGCGCCACCATATCGCCACATCCAATACAATATCCTATGCGTTATCCCCCATGTTATCCTACGTTACTCCGCTTCACAAAGCGCTCTCACCGCATGTGCTATCCTCTGTGCTACCCTATGCACTATCTTTGCGCTATCCTATGCACTATCATATGCGCTGTCCATGCATTAACCAATTCGCTAACCTGCACGCTATAATGTGTGCTATTATGGTGTGATATCATATAAAGTACCTTGTCGCCCTCATCCAATGAGCTATCCCATGCGCCATCTCATACTCCATTCTCTGCGCTACCTGAAGCGTACTTAAGCGCTTACCGAACGATAAATTCAGCGCTTACTCATCTGGCGCTCCAATCTTGTAATATCTCGCACTACGCTATGCGCCAATCTATGCTATTGTGCATTATTCTATTAGCTATCCTATGCGCTATCCTATGGGCCAGCACTATGGGCAATACTGATATGTCATCCTTATGCGCTAACAGATGAGCTACCCAAATGATACCTGAAGCACAACTCCTACCTGCTTCACAAAAGCGTCACTCCTATGCTCTATCCTCTGTGCTACCTTAAGGCGCTATTCTTTGCGCCATCCTATGCACTAACCTGTGCGCTGCCCTATGCTATTCTGTGTCTTCGCCATCTTTATGCGACTCGATCCTATACGCCTATCCTGTGGCGACTAACCTTTGCGCTACCCTGTGCGCTATCCTGTACACTATTATTTGTGCGTCATATGCGCTTACCCTGTGCGCTATCCAAAGAAATATCCTAGCACTATCTTCTATGCGCTATTCTATGTGTTACTCATCGCAAGCTTATTCTATGCTAACCGGAAACGATACTTCAAGCGCTACCTTATCCATACCCATCAAGCGGCCCTGTGCGCTATCGTGTTCGTTATTCTATGATAACTCTATGTGCCGTCACTCTGTGCGCTATCCTGTGCGTTATTATAAAGCACTTATGCGTTATCCTATGCGTTAGTCTCGTGTTACCTGCTTCAAAGCGCTACTCCTATGTGCTATCCCTGTGCTACCCTATGCACTATCTTTTGTGCTATCCCATGCACTAACTCAGGCGCTACCCTGTGTGCTATCCTGTGCACTATTATTTGTGCGCATTATATAGCTTACCTCTCTGCTATCCAATGCGCTTGTCCTATGCGCTGTCTCTTATGCATTAACCAATTGCCAACTCTGTACGCTATAATGTGTGCTGGTTATGATATCATATGTGCTAATCTGCATGCCCCATCCAATGAGCTATCCTATGCCCATCCTATGCCCTACCCTCTGCGCGCCATAATGCAGCGCTATTCTAAGAGCTATCGAAAACGATACTCAGCGCTACCCTATCCGCTACCCAACTTGCTACCCTATGCACTTCACTCCTATGCGCTTTCAATATATGCTACTCCACATTATCTTCTATGAGCTATCCTGACAGGCTTACCCGAAGCGCTTATCAAATGCGCTACCATATGCTCTATCCTATGCGCCAACAGATGAGCTACCCAAATGATACTCATATTAATCTACTTGCTTTACAAAGGGGCCATCGAGTGTTTCATCTCTAGCACCCTATGCGCTATCATTTGCGCTTAATCCTATGCACTCAACTGTGTGCTGCCCTTCTGGTGTGCTATTCTGTGTTTCACCTTATGGACTATCCTAGAGCACAACATCCTATGCACTAACCTTTGCGCCACCCTGTGCGGCTATCCTGCACACTATTATTTGTGCTGTCATATGCGCTACCCTGTGCGCTATCCAAAGAAATATCCTGCGCACTATTCTATGCGCTATTCTATGCGTTACCCAACGCGCTATTCTATGCTGAACGATACTGAAGCGCTTACCCTATCCGCTACCCAACGGGCTACCCTGTGCGCTATCGTGTTCGTTGTCCTATAGTATTAACTTGAGTACGCCACCTTGTGTACTATCCTGTAGGCCATTATGGGTAAGGTCATATATCTTATGTTTTATCCTGCGTTACCTGCTTCACAAAGGCTACTTCCTATGTGGGCTATCCTCTGTGCTACCCTATGCACTATCTTTGTGCTATCCTATGCACTCAACCTGTGCGCCACCTGTGTGCGTATCCTATGTGCTACTTTACCCATATCCTATGCTCCTATCCTATGCGCTCCACAATGCCCCATCCAATGCGCTATCCTATGCGCTGTCTCATGCATTTAATAACTAATTCATAATTTGTACGCTTATAATGTGCTATTATGTGTATATCATATGTGCTACCCATGCCTATCCAGCTGAGTTTTATCTGATAGCTTATCTCTATGTTTTTACCTTTCAGGCCACTAGTTAGCTATTCTAAGAGCTAGTCAAACATACCCAAGCGCTACCCTATCCAAGCTACCCAACTTGCTACCCATGCACTACCCTATGCGCTAATCTATGTGCTACCCCATGCATTATTTTATGAGCTATCCTATGCGCTACCTGGAAGCGCTACCCAATGCGCCATCCTATGTGCTATTCATGCGCTACCCTATGCGCTACCAAATGTGCTACCCTATGCTCTATCCTATGCGCTACCCGATGAGCTACCCAAACGATACCTGGCTATTAACTCCTTACTTCGTTTACAAAGGGGCTACCTTATGTTTCTATCCTCTGTGCTACTCCCATGCGCTATCTTTTGTTATCCTTGGCACTAACTCTGTCCTTGCCCCGGTGTGCTATCCTGTGTGCTACCTTGACACCATCCCATACGCTATCCCATGCACTTCAACTCTCCATGCCATCCTATGCGCTATTCTATGTGCTATATTCTATGCGTTACTTCCAATGCGCTATTCCCAGGCTAACTGAAACGATACTGAAGCGCTACCCTATCCGCCACCAATGGGCTGCCCTATGCGCTGTCGTGTTCAAGGTCCTATGTATTAACCCATGCGCTAGCCTTCCTGGGTGCAGCTTTTCATCCTGTGCGCTATTATGCGCAATTCCCATGCGCGTTGGCTCCCATGCCACATCCAATACGCTTTATCCCATGTCATCTCATGCGTTATCCTACGTTACTCATGTTTACAAAGCGCTACTTCCCTATGTGCTATCTCTGTGCTACTCCTATGCACCATTTTGTATATCTCTAATTTCACTTCTTGAAAGTGTCTGTGGTAAGTATTCTAGATATGATTTTATGTACTATCTCTATATGGGCTATCCTATGAATTAACTATGTATTTAACCTGTGCGCTACCCTAATTGCTACCATGTGTGCTTGCCACACTGTGCACTATACTATGCGCCAACCCTCTTCCTTATCCTATAAGCATCCTCTGGTGCCTATACTATGCGTTACTCCTATGTATTATTCTATGTGTCATTCGGTACTATCCTTTACACTATCCAATTCTACATTCTGGCGTACGTCCTATGCCCTATCCTAAACGCTATCCCATGCCCATTCCTATGAGCTATTCTCCGCGCTTATCCACCTCCCTTCTACACTTTGTGTTAAGATATGCACAACCATTTGCGCTGTATCCGCTTATCTATTGCGCTTTACCTGAAGCGCTACCCTATAAGCACCTAATGTTAGCCTATGTGCTACTCCTACCCATATCCTATGAGCTATCCTAAGGAGCCATCCGAATGTACTATCCAATGCGCTATCCTATGCACTATCCAATGCTACCATATGCACATCGCAGTGCGCGCATTACAGCCCAGCCATTCCTATACGCGCTATCCTATATGATATAATATGGACTAACATATAGCTATACCAGTAATATCCTGTGAGCTTGGCTATGTTTGCTATCACATAGCTTACATCAGGTGCTATCCAATGCGATATCCGACAAGTATTTGAGATACGCCATCCCTATGCTCCATCCTATGAGCTATATCCTATGGCTACCCTATGCGCTACCTTATTGCTACCCTATGCGCTATCCTATGCGCTACCCAATGTACCATATTCTAAGTTACTACCTGAATGATACTGAAGGCTACCCTAATCCGCTACCTAATGTGCTACCTTATACACAACCGATTGCGCTACCTCCTATGAACTTACCTCTTTATCCTATGAGCTATCCTATACGCCATACAATGCGCTACCTGAAGTGCTACCCTATGCACACTTCCTATGCACTATCCTGTCGCCACCCTATGCACTATCCTATGCAGCCATCCGATGCACCAACTCATGCGCTACCCTGTGCGCTATCATGTGCACTATCCTATGCGGTACCCACTGTCTCATTCAGAGCACGCCTATCCCATGCGCTGTCCTATGCGCTATTATGTGTGCTATCAATTGCGCTACTCCTATGCCCCATGCAATGCTCTATCATAAGGCGCTTACCCTCTCGCTACCTGAAGGCTATTCTAAGCGCTATCGAAACGATACCCAGAAGCGCCACCTCTACCCGCTACCTAACTTGTAACCCCATGTACTAATTTAGCAAGACCTATGCCATCCTATGCATTATCTAATAGCTATCCCATGCGCCATCCTATACGCCACTTATGCCTCATCCAATGCGATATCCTATGCTCTACACTATGCGCTACCCGATGCACAATCCTATAAACTATATTATGCGCTATCTTATGCGTTATCGTATAAGCTAAATTATGGGCCATCATATCAGCTATCCTATGCGCCATCCAATGCGCTACCCAATGCGCCATCCTATTTGCTACCCTATGCGCTACCCTATGCGTGCCGTCTTCTATGCGCTACCGCATGTCATCCTATGCTACCCGACGAGCTACCCAAAACGATACCACAGAAGCACAACACTACCCGCTTCTACAAAGCGCCACCTTGTTTCATCCTCAGCACCCATGCGCTATCTCGCGCCTCATCCCAGCACCAACCTGCGCGTCTGTGTGCTATATTCTAGGTCCTACCTTATGCACTATCCTATACGCTATCCTATGCATTCAACCTTTGCGCAACTCCTGTGCGCTATCTCAGCACTATTATTTGTGCTGGGTTACATGCGCTACCCTGTGCGCCATCTAATGAAATATCCGCAGTCTATCCTATGTGCTTATTCTATGTGTGCTATTTCTATGTGTTACTTAATGCAGGCGAGAGCCCAGGCAACTGAAACGATACTCGAAGGCTACTCTATCTGCTACCCAATGGCTAGCCTTGTGCGCTATCGTGTTGTCCTATGTATTAACCTCTATGTACACTTGTGCGCCATCCTGTGCGCTATTATGTGTGCTATTCTATGCAGCCACTTATGCCACATCCAATACGCTATTTCGTTATCCCATGTTATCTCATGTTACCTGTTTCACAAAAGCGCTACTTCCTATGTGCTATCCTCTGTGCTACCATGCACTATCTTTTTGCTATCCTATGCACTAACCAGTGCTACTTGTGTGCTATCCTGTGTACTATTATTTGTGCTTATTTGCAGGTGGCCATCTCTGTGTGCTTATCTTAATGTGCTTAATATATACAGGATCTGAGGGAGCTATATAATGTTTCTATCTTAATATGGCTAGTCTTATAGAAGGTCTTAGACACCACCTTACACCTAGATGCTATAATGTGCGAAGAAAGATATCATATGTGCTACCCATGCCTCATCTAATGAGCTATCTCATGTGCTATCTCTATGTTCTGCCCTTCAGGCTACTCTGAAGTATTTCGAGTGCTTATTGGAATGATACCTGGCAAGGGCCCCATTCATGTCACAATCTTGTTACTTCCTATGATCACTCATATGCGCTAATCTTATGTGTTACTCCTATGCATTATTCTATAAAGTACCTATGCGCTACCTCATGCGCTACCAATGTACTACCCTATGCTCTATCCTATGTGCTACTCCGATGAGCTACCCAAACGATACCTGAAGCATTAACTTACCCGCTTCACAAAGTGTCGCCTCCTATGCCACATCCAATACGCTATCCTATGCGTTATCCTATGTTATCCTGTGTTACCTGGCTTCACAAAGCGCTACCCTATGTGCTATCCTCTGTGCTACCCTATGCACTATCTTTTGTTCTATCCTATGCACTAACCTGTGCGCCTACCCTGTGTGCTATCCTGTTAGTTACCTTATGCACTATCCGCGCCATCCTATGCACCAACCCCATGCACTAACATATATTCTATACTTAATTATCCTTTGCGCTATTATGTTTATAATATATGTGCTACACTTTAGGCCATCTAATGCGTGATATCCTATGTTATATCTCTATATGGTCCTATAAGCACTTTTATGTACTACTCTTATGGCTACCCCATCGCTATTCTAAGCGCTACCTGAAACGATATCGAAGCGCCACTCAATCCTCTACCCAATGTGCTACAATATACAGAACCTATTGTGCTACTCCTATGGGAAACTCTACTCTTATCCTATGATATATCCTATACGTACAAACAACAGCCACCTGATGCTACCCTATGCGCTACCCTATGCACTATCCTGCTCCGCTACCCCATGGCCAACCTATGCGCTATCCTTGTGCGCTATCATATGCGCTTATCCTATGCGGCTTATCCTCTGCGCTTCCCGATGCGATATTGTAAGCGCCTACTGAAACGACTCGATGCGCTACCTTACCCGCTACCCAACTTGGTAACCTATGCACTACGCTATGCGCTAATCTATGTGCTACCCTATGCATTAATCTATTAGCTATCCTATGCGCTATCATATGCGCTACCCTATCCCCTCATCCAATGCGATATCCTATGTTTACACTATGCGCTCCCCGGATGCGCAATCCTATAAACTATATTATGCGCTATCTTGTGGTTATGGTATCTAAATTATCATCATATGAGCTATCCTATGCAACATCCTATGGCTACCCGAAGGGCTATCAATTGCGCTACCCTTTTTTTTCCATCCTATGTACCCGATGCGCTACCCAAATACGATACCCGAAGCAAAACCCCTTACCTGCTTCACAAAGGGCTACCCTGTGCGCTACCCTCTTCGGGTACCTATGGCTTATTTTTTGGCTATCCTTTAACTAACCAAGGGCTACCCTGTGTGCTATCCTATGCACTATTATTTGTGCATCATATGAGCTACCCTGGGGCTATCCTATGCCCTATCCTATGCGCCACACAATGCCATCCAATACGCTACCCCATGCGCTGTCCTATGTTTTAAACCCAAATCGCTAATCTGTGCTATAATGTGTGCTATTATGGGGATATCATATGTGCTACCCTATTCCCCATCCAATGAGATATCCTATGCGCTATCCTATGCGCAACCCTCTGGCTACCCGGGAAGCGCTTTTTGGAAACGATAACCGAAGCCCCATTTATCCGCTACCCAACTTGCTACCCTATGCACTACCCTATGCGCTAATCATGTGTACCCGATGCATTATTCTATGAGCTATCCTATGGCCCTATGCTCTACCCTATGCGCTAACAGATGAGTTTCCCCAAAACGATACCCGAAGACATCCCTCCCGTTCACAAGCGCTACCCATGTTTATCCTTCAGGTACCCTATGGCCTATCTTTTGCCCCTATCCTATGCCCCAACTCGTGCGCTGCCCTGTGTGCTATTCTGTGTCCTACCTTATGCACTATCCTATACGCTATCCTATGCACTAACCTTTGCGAACCCCCTGCGCTATCCTGTGCACTATTATTTGTGTTCATATGCGTTTACCCAGGTGCTATCCAATGAAATATCCATGACTATCCTATGCGCTATTCTATGCGTATTCTATGCGTTACCCAATACGCTATTCTATGCAACCGAAACGATACTGAAGCGCTACCCTCCCCGCTACCCAGGGGGCTACCCTGTGCGCTATCGTGTTCGTTGTCCTATGTTTTAACCTATGCGCTACCCTGGGGCCCCATCCTGGCGCTATTATGGGGCTATTCTATGCTACCCTATACCACATCCAATACGCTATCCTATGTTACCCCAGGGTTATCCATGTTCCCCGCTTCACAAAGGCCACCCTATGTGCTATCCCTGTCACCCTTTTATGCACTATTTTTTTGCTATCCTATGCGTTTAATCTATAAGTACTTTGATTATTCTATGAACTATCCTATGGCACTTGTGCATCCATGTCTATCCTATGTTCTATCCTATGGCTATCCTATGAATTTAATTCCATCCAATGGCTTATCCTATGCGCTGTCCCTATGCATTAACTGATGCGCTAATCAGGTGCTTTCCTGTGCGCTATTATGTTCACATGCCACCCATGCCCTTCCAATACGCTATCCTATGCGCTATCCTATGTACTACCCACTGCGCTACCGGAACGCTATTCTAGCGCTATGGGAAAACAATACCCGAAGCGATACCCCACCCGCTACCCAACTTGCAACCCTATGCACTCCCAAAATTTGCATCTATGGCTCCCCTTATGCATTATTCTATGAGCTATCCTATGGCTACCGGCGCTATCCTATGGGTATCCTATGCGCTATCCTATGATCTATCCTATGCGCCAGACAATCCCCCTTCAATGCGCTATCCTATGCTGTCCTATGAATAACCATCCGCTAACCTGTGGCTACCCCGCGCTATTATGTGCATCATATGCGCACCTTAAGCCCCACCCAAATGCGCTATCCTTTACCCTATCCTATCGCACCCGAGATTCTAAGCGCTATGGGAAAACGATACCCGAAGGCCACTCCTATCCGGCTACCAACTTCTACTCCATGCAGTACCCTATACGCTAATCTTTTGGCTACCTATGATTATTCTATGAGCTATCCTATGAGCTATCCTATGCGCTAGACAATGCCCCATCAATGCGCTATCCTATGCGTGCCCCATGCATTGACATTTTCGCTAACCTGGAGCCATCAGTGCGCTTGGGCAGGGTGCATCATATGCGCTAACCTATCCCCCATCCAATGCGCTTTCCTGCACATCCTATGCGCTACCCTCTTGCCCCCGGGAAGCGATATTCTAAGCGCTATCGGGAACAATACCCAAAGGGGCCCCACTCTACCCGTACCCAACTTGAACCTATGCAATACCCTATGCGCTAATCTAAAAGCACCCTATGATTATTCTATTATTATCCTATGCGCTATCCATGGCTACCTATGCCTCATCCAATGCGATATCCTATGCTCTACACTATGCCCCACCCGATGCACAATCCTATAAACTATATTATGCGCAAATTATGGGCATCTTATGGACTTTCTTATGAGCCATCATATGAGCTACCCCATGGTTATCCAATGCGTTTCCCCGAAGCGCTACCCAATGCGTATCCTATGTGTACCCTGCGCTACCTGATGCACTACCAAAAAACCTACCCTTTGGCTATCCTATGCGCTCCCCGATGCGCTATCCAAACGATACCTGAAGCACAACCCTACCCGCTTCACAAAGCGCTACCCTATGCGCTATCCTCTGTGCTACCCTATGCACTATTATTTGTGCACATCATGCGCTACCCATGCCCCATCCAATGAGCTATCCTATGCTATCCTTGCGCTACCCGAAGCGTATTCTGGGCGCTACGGAAACGATATCCGAAGCGCCCCCCTATCCGCTACCCAACTTGCTACCCTATGCAGTACCCTATACGCTAATCTATGTGCTCCCCTTATGCATTATTCTATGAGCATCCTATGAGCTATCCATGCGCTAGAAATGCCCCCATCCAAGCGCTATCCTATGCTGTCCTATGATTGACATATCCGCTAATTTGGGTCTATCAGTGCGCATTATGTGTGCTATCATAGCGCTAACTATGCCCATCCAAGGCTTATCTCTTTGGCTATCCTATTGCTACCTTATGTTTCATCCAATGGCACCCTTATTTCTACACTATGGCTACCTGATGCACAACCCTTTAAACTATATTATGAGCTAAATTATGGGCTATCTTATGGACTTTCTTATGAGCCATCATATGAGCTATCCTATGCGCTATCTAATGCGATTCCCGAAGCGCTCCCCCAATGGGGTATCCTATGTATCCTATGCGCTACCCGATGCGCTACCATATAACCTACCCTTTGCGCTATCCATGGTTACTGATGCGCTATCCAAAACGATACCCGAGTAATAACCCATTAGCTTACAAAGCGCTACCCTATGCCCCTATCCTTGTTACCCTATGCGCTATCTTTGCGCTATACTATGCATTAACCTATGCGCTGCCTCGGGCTTAATGCGAAATCCTATGCGCTATCCTATGCGCTGTCCATGCTTTAAACCCAAACCTAACCTGTACGCTATAATGTGTGCTATTATGTGTGATATCATATGGCTACCCTATGCCCCATCCAATGGGGGCCATCCTATGCGCTAATCCTATGCGCTACCCGGGGCCCCACCGAAGATTCTGCGCCTATCGGAACAATCCCCGAAGGCTCCCTACCCCACCAACTTGAACCCTTTGTAATACCCTATGCGCTAATCATGGCCCCCTATGCATTATTCTATTAGCTATCCTTGCCTATCCTATGCGCTACCATATGCCTCATCCAATGCGATATCCTATGCTCACACTATGGCCACCCGATGCACAATCCATAAACTATATTATGCGCTAAATTATGGCTATCTTAGGGACTTTCTATGACCCATCATATGAGTTTATCCTATGCGTTATCCAATGCGTTTCCCCGAAGCGCACCAATGCGTATCCTATGTGCTACCCTATGCGCTACCCGATGCACTACCATAAACCTATCCTAGGGTTACTTGATGCGCTACCCAAAAACGATACCCGAAGAAAACCCACCTGCACAAAGCGCTACCCCCATGCGCTATCCTTTTGTGCTACCCTATGCACTATTATTTAGATTATATGCGCTCCCCTGTGGCTTTCCAATGCGCTATCCTATGCAATTTATGTACTACAAATGTTCCCATCCATCGACGCTATCCTATGGCTGTCCTATGCATTAACCAATTCGCTAACCTGTACGCTATCCTGTGTGCTATTATGTGTGCTAACATATGCGCTACCCTACGCCCCATCCTATGCGCTTATCCATGCGCTATCTTATTAGCATTTCAGGCGCTTCCCGAAGGGCTATTCTAAGCGCTATCCGAAACGATACCCGAAGTTTCCACCCTATCCGCTCCCCAACTTGATCCCCTATGCACTACCCTTTTGGCTAATCTTTTGGCACTTATGATTTTTCCCCATGAGCTATCCTATGGGGGCCTATTCTTTGGCCCCACCCGTCCCTACCCCAGGAATCCTATGCGCTAGACAATCCCCCCATCCAATGCGTTTATCCAATCCCTGTCCTATGCATTGACCCACCCGCTAACCTGCGCCATCATGTGCCCCCATCATGTGCTTTTAATGCGCTTACCCACCCCCACCCAAATCCCTATCCTATGCCCCATCCTATGCGCCCCCCTTCGCTACCCGAAGGTTATTCAAAGCCCCTTATCGGGAACAATCCCCAAGGCCCCCCCACCCCCACCAATTTTGAACCCCCATGCCCCTCCCCCTATGCATTATTCTTTGGGCTATTTTTGCGCTATCCATGCGCTACCATATCCCTTTTTATCCAATGCGATTCCTATGTTTACACTAGGGCCCCACCCGATGCACAATCCTATAAACTATATTATGCCCCAAATTATGGGCTATTTTTTGGGGACTTTCTTATGAGCCATCATATGAGCTATCCTATGCGCCATCTAAGCGCTTTCCCCAAAGGGGGCTACCCAATGCGTATCCTTTTGGCAACCCATCCCGCTACCGGGAGGCTTACCATATGCCCTTACCCATGATACCCCCATGCGCCCCCCGATGCGCAAACCATAAACCCCCCTTTTGGGTTTATCCTAGGGTTCCCTGAGCGCTACCCAAAAACGATACCCGAAGAAAACCCTCCCAGTTTCCAAAGCGCTACCATATGCGCTACCCTCTTGCTACTTAGGGCCTATTTTTTTTGCGCTTATACTATGCTTTAAACCCTATTTACCCTCGGGCCCTAAAGGGCCTTTTCCCCAGGGCCCCATCCTATGGGCTACAAATCCCCCATCCAATGCTCTATCCTATGCGCTGTCCTATGTTTTTAACCCAATTCGCTAACCCGTACGCTAAAAAGGGGCATTTTTAAGGTGCTATAATATGCCCCTTTCCCTTATGCCCCCATCCATCGCGTTTATCCGGCCACCCCAGGGGGGCACCCTCTGCGCTCCCCAAAAAAGCACCCAATGCGTCCCCTTATGCGCTACCCGATCCCTTATCCAAAACGATACCCAAGCAATAACACTACTTTTCAAAAAAGGCCCCACCCTAGGGCCTATCCCCCGGGCAACCCTATGCACTATTTTTTTAAAGTTTTCATAGCCACCCCAGGTTTTCCCAAAGCCATCCTATGCCTATCCAATCCCACAAATGCCCCATCCTATGCCCCCATCCCATGGGCCTTACCCCGGGGGTACCCCGGTGGCGCCCAAAGGGGCTATTCAAGCGTTTATCCGAAACCAAACCCAAAGGGGCCCCACCCTATCCCCCACCTAATTTTGCTACCCTATGCACTCCCCTTTATGGCAACCTATGTTACCCATGCATTATTCTAAGAGCTATCCTTTTACGCTATCCGGTAGTTCCCTTGTCCCTATCCTATTCACATCCTATGGATACCCCATCCTGAAATGCCCACCCAAATTGGTTTTATCCCTTCCTATGCTTTAAACCAAATCGGGCAATTTTACGCCACCCTTGGGGGGCTAAAAGGGGAAAAATTGGCATCCACGCCCCATCCAGGCGTTTATCCTATCCTATCCTATCCCCCCCGGGCTGCCCGAAGCCCCATTCAAAGGGCCCCATCCGAAACGATCCCCGAAGCGCTCCCCCATCCGCTACCCAACTTGCTACCCGGCACTACCCGGTAAACCAGGTTCCCCTTATGCATTTTTCAAAGGAGCTATCCTTTGGGCACCCAAAAGGCACCCCATGCCTCATCCAATGGATATCCTATGCTCTACATTTTCCCCCGTTTCCCCGAGGGGCCAACCTTATAAACTAAAATGCGCTAAATTATGGGCTATCTTATGGACTTTCTTATGAGCCATCATATCAGCTATCCCGTTATCCATTGCGCTTCCCAAAGGGGCCCCCCAATGCGTATCCTTTTGGCAATTTATGCGCTACCGGGATGCACTACCAAAAAACCCACCCTTTGCGTTTAACCCGGGGGAAACCGATGCGCTTACCCAAAAACGAAAATTGAAGCACAACCCTATTTGGTTCCAGCCACCCATTACCCTTCAGAAACCCTAGGGCCCCATTTTTTGTGTTATCATATGCCTTCCCAAGGCCTAATGCTCTTCCTATGCCCCACCCCATGAAATTACAAAGCCCCATCCTATGCGCTATCCCATGGCTATCCTATGGGGCTCCCCTTGGGTTCCCCGAAGGTTTATCGGCGCTACCCAAAACGATCCCCGGAAGGCCCCCACCCGCTACCCAATTTTCCCCTTATACTCCCCTTATGCGCAAATTTCTATAAGAATTTTATGATTATTCTATGAGCTATTTTTAGTTTTCCGGCTACCCTGACCCATCCTGTGCGTTTTATCCTATGCGCTAGACAATGCCCCCATCCAATGCGCTATCCTATGGCGGGTTCCATGCATTGACCATCCAAAACCCCGTCCCAAATCATGTGGCTATCATGTGTGCTATCAAGGGCGCTTACCCTATCCCCCATCCAATGCGTTTATCATATGCCCTATACTATGAACTCCCTTCCCTCCCCGGGTTTTTTGCGCTAGGGGGAAAAAACCCCCAAAAACGCCCCCTTTCCCCGCTACCCAACCCTTGCAATCCCATCCCCCCACCCTATGTGCAACCCATTCCCACCCTATGCACTATTTTTTGGCTATCATATGCGCTACCCGGTTTCCAAATGGGGCCTTTTCCATGCGCTTTTCCCCATGAAATTACACAATGCCCCATCCTAGGGGGCTATCCAAAGGCTATTCTAGGGCCCCACCCTGGCGCTGCCCAAGGGCTATTCTAACCCCATCCGAAACGATCCCCAAAAAGGGCCCCAACCCTATCCGCTACCCTTTTTGCTACCCTATGCACTCCCCTTTTTATGCGCTAACCAAAGTGCCCCCTTGCTTTTTATTCAAAGAGTTTATCCTTAGGGGCTATTTTTCCGGCCCACCCCTTCCGGCTACCCCAGGGCTATCCTATGCCCACCCCATGCGCTAGAAATGCCCCATCCAATGCCCCATCCTATGCCCCTTCCATGCTTTAAACCCAAACCCGCTAACCGGGGCACGCTATCCTGTGTGCTATTATGTGTGTTTTAACATATGCGCCCCCCTTACGCCCCATCCTATGCGTTTATCCATGCGCCCCCCTTGGGCTGCCCAAAGGGGGCCATTCTAGGCGTTTATCCGAACGATCCCCGGAAGGGGGCCACTCCTATCCGCTACCCAACCTTTACCCTATGCACCACCCAAAGGTTTAATCTATGTGCTACCCATGCATTATTCTATGAGCTAGCCTATGGTTTATTTCTTTGCGCCCCCCTTGTGCGCTATCATGGGCTTATCCTATGCCCATCGTGGCTTATCCTAATTTCCAGAAATGCCCCATCCAATGCGCTATCCTAGGGTTTCCCCATGCCTTAAAAAACCCCGAAACATGTACGCTATCCTGTGCTATTATTTTGGCAACATATGCGTTTCCCCCTTACGCCCCATCCTAGGGGGTTTTATCCTATGCGCTATCCTATGCGCTACCCATGCGCTCCCCGAAGGATATTTTTAAGCCCCACCCCAAAACGATCCCAAAAAGGGGCCCCACCCTATCCGCTACCCAACTTGCTACCCTATGCCCCACCCTATGCGCCCCGTTCGGGCCCCCGGCGGTTTTCAAAGGGGGCCATCAAACGATCCCCAAAGGGGCCCCACCCTATCCGCTCCCCAACTTGCTACCCTATGCACTACCCTATGCCAACCTAAAAGAACCCTATGCATTATTCTATGAGCTATCCTGGGGGGCCCCCAAATGCGTACCCTATGCCCCCACCCTTTGGCAACCTTCTATGGCCCCAACCCATGCGCTACCAAATGCGTTTAACCCTATGCCCATCCTATGCGCTAAACGATGAGCTCCCCAAAAACGATACCCGAAGCAAAACCCTCCCCGGGCTTCAAAAAAGCCCCACCCATGCTCTATCCTCGGGCTACCCTAGGGTACTTTTTTCGCTATCCCATGCACAAACCCTTTTAGGCCGTTCGTGCGCTATCCTGTGCACTATTATTTGTGTTGTCATATGCGTTTACCCGGGTGGCTACCCAAAGCACTATTATTTGTGCTAAAAAGGGGACCTTTCCCGGCGCTTTTTTATACGCCCCCAAATGCTCTATTCTAAGCGCCCCGAAACGATATTTAAGCTTTACCCTATCCGCTCCCCAAATGGGCTACCTTATGCGCCATCGTTTCGCTGCCCCGGGGGGTTTTAACCCCAAAAAACCCTGTGTTATCCGTGGCTTAAGGGTGTTTATTCTATGCCCCACTCCTATCCCACATCCAATAGTTTATCCTAGGGGTTTATCCCAAAAAAGACCCACCCCCCCCGCTTCAAAAAAGGGGCCACCCTATGTGCTATCCTCTGTGCTACCCTATGCACTATTTTTTGCGCTATCCTATGCACTAACCTGTGGGTTTACCCCTTTTGGTATCCTGTGTGCTCCCCATAAACATCCATGCCTATCCTATGCACTAACCTATGCACTACCCTGGCCCCCCCGGCCCCAACCATGCGCTATCCTGCCCCACCCCCATGTGATATCCAATGCGCTACACTTTTTCCCTTTTTTCCCCTTTTCCCGGGTGCTATCCTCTGCCCCATACTTTCATGGTTACCCTATGCATTATGTTATGAAATTATCCTATGCGTTTATCCCACCCCCAATCCTATAGCTATTCTCCGCGCTATAGAATGCCTCCCCTTTTTGTGCTATCCTATCCATCCATTGCGCTACCCAAGGGCTACCCTTTTGGCTCCCCAATGCGCTGCCTTGCTATTTCCCACCCCATATCCTATTAGCTATCCTTTTATTATCCTTGCCCCACCCAAATGCCCCACCCCCATGCCCCATCCAATGCGCTACCTTTGCCCCACCCTATGCCCCACCCCGTTCGTTACCCTATACCCCACCCCATGCGATATACTATGCACCAAATACGCGCTTATACGGGCACTACCCCCGGGGCTATTATGTTTGCTATAATATGCGGAGACTGGGGGCCGTTTATCCAAGCGCTACCCCTTTTCCCATCCTATGCGCTACCTTATTTTACCTATCCCTTACCCCATTCCCCAAATGCGTTATTCTAAGCGTTTCCCTCGAAACGATACTGGGCGCCCCCCAATCCGCTACCCAACAAGCACCCTATACAAAACCCGATTGCGCTCCCCCATAAAACTCTTTTTTTACCCCGGATTTACCCCATACGCTATACAATGCGCTACCTGAAGTGCTACCCATGCCCCACCCTATGCACTACCCTGTTCGCTACCCTACACCCACCCCCATGCCCATCCATGCACAAACCCCATGCGCTACCCTTTTGCGTTTAATCATGTACACTATTTTTATGCGGCCCCTTAAATGCCCCATCCAGAGCCCCATCCCATGGGGGCTGCCCTTTATGCATTAACCTATCCCTTATCCAGTACCCTATCCTGTGCGCTTTTCCCCGGCCTACCCTTTGGTGATATTATGTGTGTTAACTTTAATTGCGTTACCCTATGCCCCATGCAATGCTCTACCCTAGGGTTATCCTAGGTAAGCCCCCTTTTGCCCCACCTAAATTTTTCCATTCTAAAGCTATCGGAAACGATACCCAAGCGCTACCCTCCCCGCCCCCCAATTCCAACCCCCTACTACCCCAAATGTGCTAACCCCAAAAAGAACCCTAATTATTTCTAATGGGCTATCCTTTTGGCTATCCTATGCGCTACCCTATCCCCTCATCCAATGCGATATCCTATTTTACACTATGCGCCCCCCGACACAATTCCATAAACTATATTATGCGCTATCTTATGCTTTTATCGTATTAGCAAAATTTTTGGGGCCCATCATATCAGTTTACCCCATGCGCCCCCAAAATGCCCCCCCCTTTGCCCCACCCCATGCGCTACCCGGGAGCTCCCCAAAAACGATACCCGAAGCACAACCCTCCCCCTTTTCCCACAAAGCGCCCCCCTTGGGCTTTTATCCTCTGTTTTAAACCCTATGCGCTATCTTTTGCCATCCTATGCACTAACCTGTGGGCCCTGGGGCTATCCTGTGGGCTCCCCATGCCCCATCCTATACCCCATCCAAAGGACAAACCCCCATGCGCTACCCTGTGTCTCCCCCGGTACACCCCCAGGGGCCGTTTTATTCTATACGTTTTATTCTTTTCCCAATCGGCCATTCTACGCCCCAAACCCGGAAAGATACTAAAGCGCTACCCTTTTCCGCACCCAATGGACTTACCCTATGCGCTATCGTGTTCGCTGCCCCAGGGTTTTTCCCCATTCCCGGGTTTAATCCTTGGGCTATTTGGCTATTCTATGGCTACCCTATCCCACCCCCAAATTACGCTATCCCTGTGCGTTATCCTATCTGTTATCCTGCTTTACCCGCTTCAAAAATTTCTACCCAAAGCATCCCTTGCAACCCTATGAACTATTTTTTGCGCTATCCTATGCACTAAACTGTGCGTTTTACCCTGGGGTTTTGTCCTGTGCACTTTTTTTTGTGTTTATCATATGCCCCATCCTATGCGTTTCACAAAAGCCCCCCATCCAATGCGCTTACTAGCGCTGTCCTATGAAAACCCAAATTTTAACCTGACGCTATAATGTGTGCTATTATGGGGGATATCAATGTGCTACCCTATTTTCCCAAATCCAATGAGCTATCCTATGCGCTATCCTAGGGGAAAATTTCGCGCTCCCCAAAGGGTTACCCTAAGCGTTTTTATCGGAAAGATACCCGAAGGGCTACCCTATCCGCTACCCAACTTGCTACCCCTATGCACTCCCCCTATGCGCTAATCTTTTGGCAACCCTATGCATTATTCTTTGATTTACCCCATGCGCCCCCCGAAGCGCTCCCCAAATGTCCCTATCCTTTTGGTACCCTTTTAGGGCCCCTTTTTTTAAAAAACCCTCCCAAAGGGGGCCAATTCATGCTCTATCCTAGGGCCTAAACGATGAGCTCCCCAAAACGATACCCGAAGAAAACCCTACCGGGGCTTCACAAAGCGCTCCCCCATGCTCTATCCTTTTGTGCTACCCTATGCGCCTTTCTTTGGCTACCCCATGCACTAACCGGGCTCCCCCCGGGCTATCCCCGACTATTATTTGTGTTGTCATATGCGCTACCCTTTGTGGCTATCCAATGCACTATTATTTGTGTTTTGTCATATGCACTATTCTATGCGTTTATTCTATACGCTCCCCAAATCCCCTCATTCTAAGCCCCAACCAAAACGATATTTAGCGCAAACCCTATCCGCTACCCAATGGGCTACCTTATGCGCTATCGTGTTCGCTGTCCTATGTATTAACCTATGCGCTACCCTGTGCGCTATCCTGTGCGATATTATGTGTGCTATTCTATGCGCTACCCTATGCCACATCCAATACGCTATCCTATGCGTTATCCTATGCGTTAATCTGCGTTACCCGCTTCACAAAGCGCTACCCTATGTGCTATCCTCTGTGCTACCCTATGCACTATCTTTTGCGCTATCCATGCACTAACCTGTGCGCTACACTGTAGCTATCCTGTGTGCTACCTATGCACTATCCTATGCGCTATCCTATGCACTAACCTATGCACTACCCTTGGCTACCCCTGTAGCACTATACTATGCGCTATCCTATGCGCTACCCTATGTGATATCCAATGCGCTACACTTTGCGCTATCTTCTTCCCTATTCTATGTGCTATCCTCTGCGCTATACTATGCATTACCCTATGCTTATGTTATGCACTATCCTATGGCTATCCATGCCTAATCCTATGAGCTATTCTCCGCTCTATCAATGCTCTACCTTTTGGCTATCCTATGCGCTATCCATTGCGCTTACCCGAAGCGCTACCTATAGCTACCCAATGCGCTAGCCTATAGCTACTGTACTCATATCCTATGAGCTATCCTATTAGCTATCCTATGCACTATCCAATGCGCTATCCTATGCACTATCCAATGCGCTACCATATGCCTGCCCTATGCGTATCCTATTCGTTACCCTATACGCTATCCTATGCGATATACTATGACCAACATACGCGCTATACTGTGCACTATACTGTGCGCTATTATGTTTGCTATAATATGCGCTACATGTGGGCTATCCAATGGCTATACTATGCTATCCTATGCGCTACCTTATTGGCTACCCTATGCGCTATCCTATGCGCTACCAAATGCGCTATTCTAAGCGCTACTCGAAACGATACTCGAAGCGCTACCCAATCCGCTACCCAATGTGCTACCCTATACACAACCGATTGCTCTCACCTATGTGAAACTCTACTCCTTATCCTATGAGCTATCCTATACGCTATACAATGCGCTACCTGAAGTGTCACATGTGTACCCCTATGCACTATCCTGTTCGCTACCTATGCACTATCCTATGCGCTATCCTATGCACTAACCTATGCGCTACCCTTTGTGCTATCATGTACACTATCCTATGCGGTACCCAATGCCCCATCCAGAGCGCTATCCTATGCGCTGTCCTATGCATTAACCTATGCGCTATCCAGTGCGCTATCCTCGTGCATCCTGTGCGATATTATGTGATATCTATGCGCTACCCTATGCCCCATGCAATGCTCTACCCTATGCGCTATCCTATGCGCTACCCTCTGCGCTACCGAAGCTCTATTCTAAACGCTATCGGAAACGATACCGAAGCGCTACCCTACCCGCTACCCAACTTGCAACCCTATGCACTGCCCCTATGTGCTAATCTATGTGCTACCCTATGCATTATTCTAATAGCTATCCTATGGCTATCCATGCGCTACCCTATGCCTCATCCAATGCGATATCCTATGCTCTACACTATGCGCTACCCGATGCACAATCTATAAACTATATTAGGGCTATTTTTGGGTTATTTGAATAAATTTTGAAATCATATCGGCATTATCTATCAAGCCCCCAAGCGCCATCTTGGCTCCCTTTGGCGCCCCTTACCCTATCCAAAACGATCCCGAAACCAATCCCACCCTTCACAAAGCGCTCCCCATGTCTATCCTCTGTGTTACCAAAGCGCTATCTTTTGCTTCCCATGGCCCCAACCGTGCGTCTTTGGTTTTTCCCGTTTTCCCTTTTGCCTATCATACGATCCTTGGCCAACCGCGCCCTGCTTCGTGCCTATTTTTGTGTTCAATGTGCCCCTGCGTTATCCTTGGTTTTCTATCGCTTTTTAGGGTCCCCAAAGCGCTTTTTTACGCGCCACCAACGATCTCGGCGCCCTTCCGCCCCAAAAGGGTTTCCCCCGCGCTTCGTGTTCCTTTCCCGGTATTAACCTTATCCTGGGTATCCTGCGCTTTTTTTTGGGGCTTTTTTGCCTACCCATCCACTCCCAAAACCTATCCCTTGGTTTCATTTATCGTTTTCCGCTTTGAAGGTTTGGTTCTAGGTGCGTTTCTTTGGATCCGGGAAATTGTCCCCGGGGCCTGGGGCCCTTCTTCATCCTTGGGTTCCCTTGGATATCAATGCGCTCACCCTTTTTTTCTTCCCTATTCATGTGCTATACTTGGTATCTTGGTTACCTATCTTATTTTTGGCTATCCGGCTTCCCTTTTTATCATGGGCTATTCTCCGCCTATCCAATGTCACCGTGTAACATTTGGAACCCGCTTCTTGTCCCGGGCTCCCCTTGACGATGGGTGTTGTTTTCTCTCTCTATCCCATGGGCTATCCTTTGTATCCTTGCACTATCCCTTTTTCTTGGGTTCCCTTTCAACATTCGCTTCTTTATCCCTTCCGCTTTTGTTTGCTA
>JADZMA010000049.1:0-94178 GCA_020796225.1 Arion vulgaris | reverse complement strand
TTTTTTTTTAAAAAAAAGGGGGAGGATTTTTATAAGAGAAGGCTGGCAGTTGATTTCTTCATCAAGAAAAGGCTGGAGTTGATTTTTTCCCATCAAGAAAAGGCTGGCAGTTGATTTCTTCATCAAGAGAAAGGCTGGCAGTTGATTTCTTCATCAAGAGAAAGGCTGGCGTTGATTTCTTCATCAAGAGAAAGGCTGGCAGTTGATTTCTTCATCAAGAGAAAGGCTGAGTTGATTTCTTCATCAAGAAAAGGCTGGCAGTTGATTTCTCAAGAGAAACTGGCAGTTGATTTCTTCATCAAGAAAAGGCTCAGTTGATTTCTTCATCAAGAGAAAGGCTGGGAGTTGATTTCTTCATCAAGAGAAGGGCTGGCAGTTGATTTCTTCATCAAGAGAAAGGCTGGCAGTTGATTTCTTCATCAAGAGAAAGGCTGGCAGTTGATTTCTTCATCAAGAGAAAGGCTGGGAGTTGATTTCTTCATCAAGAAAGGCTGGGAGTTGATTTCTTCATCAAGAAAAGGCTGGCGGGACCGTGGACCCAAGATAGCAAATTTTTGAACTGGTGTTAGATGGTTGCCATTTAAAGTGATATTTGATGTCTTCCCTCCCTGACATAATACAACTGTTTTGGAGACAATTTTAGGAGACAATTTTGAGACAGTTTTACTCCAAATTAGTCGTAGGGTAATTATTTGGTCTAAGCAGCTTCTTCAGGTCTAAAACCAGCTTGCTTCTCTCAGGTTGTTCCACTGCTCCTTTGATTCTATTTGATTCTATTAAATATGATTATACCGTCCGATAGAACTTATGCTGTCAATGTTTGTGTCATATTGTTTGTATCCACTGCACGTTAAATCGGGTCTGCTGGGTGTTGCTGCAGCTGTTACCCCTTACTCTGTTATATGATATGATTGCCTCGTCGTCGGCAAAAATATATTCATTAACGCATAACGGAGCAGTAATGTCAGTAATGCAATATTATACTGATAGTAACCTACATATAACTCTGCCAATGCCGTTCCAAGCCCGGATGAAAGGGGGAAACGTGCGTGAGGCCGCTACCTGTCACAAGAAATGAAATAGCTACAGAAACTTGTAAGAAAGGACGCCATACCGGTAAACCGACCAGCCAGGTGGTGTGCGTGCACCTAGTGCATCAATGACGGTTGCTGATGAAACCGCTCTGCGGAAGTCAGCAACCCGACTCGTACATTACTTGGCTCAAAAACACACTAAATTTGGGATTTTGGAATGTGAGAACGATGGCCACGGCTACAAAATCAGCCCAAATTGCAGAAAAAATGAAGAGATACGAGCTGGACATACTGGGGTTAAGTGAGGTGAGATGGCCTGGAACAGATGAAGAGTAGTTAGTGGATTAACTTTCATATATTCAGGGAGAGAAGATGGTAAGCATTTTGAAGGAGTGAGTATAATGATGACACTAGAGTAGCAAAGAGCATGTTAGAATGGAACCCATCTTGAGTCGGATAATTAGACCCCGCTTAGTACCAGGCATGTCAATATGACAATACGCAGTGTTATACCAACAAATGAGGCTGACGATGATAAGAAAGACACATTTTATGAGCAATTACAAGATCAAATTAACAAGACCCAAAACATGATCTGTTAGTAGTAATGGGGGACTTTAATGCCAAGGTTGGAAGTGATAATGTAGGAGTAGAGAGACTATGGGAAAAACAAGGTATAAACACAATGAATGAGAATGAAAAAGACGGAGTTATGTATGCTGTCAAACTTAGTAATTGAGGTACGATCTTTGCACATAAGAAATTCATAACTACTTGGCACTCACCAGATGGAGTGACCAAGAATCAGATTGACCATATGTGCATAAATACAATTTAGAACATCATTGCTGGATGTCCGTGCATACAGAGGGCAGATGTAGGAAGTGATCATAATTTATGCATAGGTAAATTGAAACTGAAATTGAAAATTCACCATACAAAAAAAGAACAACTGCGAATAGACAGTCAAAGACTACAAAATAATGAGGAAAAAGGAATATCAGCTCGAACTTAAGAATAGGTTCGGGGTTATAATGGTGAAAATGAACAGAACATTGAAGACAAATGGACTAAGATAAAGGACACACTATTGGGGGCAGCAAATAGTAGGGCAGGATTAAAGACGAAAGACAGAAAACCCTGGATAAGCGATGACACCGGGAAATGTATTCAAGAAAGAAGAAAGATGAAACTAGCAATATTTAATACTAAGGATAAAACAGATGAAATCCAAGCTAAAGAGGAATATAGACTAAAAGACAAGGAAGTGAAAAGAGCGGCTAGAAGAGAAAAAAAGCATTGTCAATCGACTGGCCGAAGAAGGGGAAAAGGCAGCTAAGACTGGAAACAGTAAAATGCTATACAACACACTAAAACAACTTATTGGAACATTTGTTTAAAAGGTGCCCAATCAAAAAAAGATGGTAAAGTTCTAACATCAGATACCGAGCAGAAGAAAAAATGGGCAGAACATTTTGAAAAAAATATTAAATAGACCTGATCCACCAGTACTACTCAAGTTTGACGAAGAGGCACGAAACAGCTCCCTACCAATTAACGAAGAAATGATAAGTGTAGCTGAGGTCAAGGGGGCAATCAATTCCTTGATAAATAATAAGGCAGCGGGGGATGACAACATTACGCAGAAATGCTCAGCGGCTGATGATACAACTATTAGCCAGGTGCAAGAACTATTTAATAAAATATGGGAAAAAGAAACTGTCCCAGATCAATGGAAGAAGGGGAAAAATTGTTAAGATCCCCAAAAGGTGATTCAAAGTTTCAACAACTGGAGAGGGATCACCCTATTATCAGTAATGACCAAGACTTTTTGCAAAATCATTCTTTAAAAGAATCAAAGGACAGGGGGAAACCCGAGAGAAAAAAAAGCTGGTTTTAGACCTGGGAGAAGCTGCTTAGACCAAATAATTACCCTGCGACTAATTTTGGAGGAAAATATTGAGAAGCAACAACCACTCATACTAAATTTCATCGATTTTAAAAAAGCCTTTGATAGTCTACAGAATCTCTCTGTGGAATATTCTGAGATGCTATGGAATACCAGACAAAATAATAAACATTATAAAGAGCCTCTATGATGGTTCACAGTGTCAGTTCGCACTGATGGTGGGAAAAGCGACTGGTTTATGGTTGAATCCGGAGTAAAGTAAGGCTGTATTCTATCTCCGCTATTGTTTGGAGTGGCCATTGATTGGGTGATGCGAAAATGTTGCAGGGCGAAACTGGCATTGATTGGGTAGAAAATAGTCAACTAGAAGATTTGGATTTTTCAGATGATATTGCCTTGTTAAGTAGAAACAACCAAGATATGCAAAGAAAAAAAGACAACTTGTCATCTATAGCATCAAAAGTTGGGCTGCAGATAAGCTATGAAAAACAAATATAATGAAGACACCTATGGCAAGTAATGCAGATATCACACTGGAATCTAAAATGATAAAATAACAGAGCAGTTCACCTATTTAGGTAGCAATTTTGATTGCACAGGAAATTTAAAGAAGAAATTAAGATACGAATTGGCAAAAGCAACATCAGATTTTAAAAGTCTAAATAAAATATGGAACTGCAAGTTATATAGATTAAACTAAATTACGAATTTTCAATTCAAATGTTGTATCAATCTAACATATGCCAGCGTGAGTTGGGAAAAGACTAAAGATTGAAAGCAAGTTGAATGCATTTTAAAATAGATGTCTGTGAAAAAAAATAATATAAAATGGTACGAATTCAGGAGAAGTGATGAAATAGAGACATGTCTGGTCAACCACTAGTGACACTGTTTTAAGAAGAAAGATGGATATGTTGGGCACACCTTGGGAGAAATGATCAAAGAATATCAAAGCAGGCATTGAAGTGGGGTGCAAAAGGGTTCAAGAAAGAGGTCGACCTAAGGAGACCCTGAAGCGACTTTGATGGGGAGGCAGAAAATATCGGTCTCAGTTCCATGGAAGAGATTGAGCGAGTTGCCCAGGATAGAGCGGGATGGAGAAATTACTTGCAGGCCCTATGTAACGTATAACGGTACGAGAGGAATTATTATTATTATTATTAACGCTACATATGTATGTGCATATACGGTGTGTTTATACGGGGACGTAATAATCATGGATGTCAGTCGTTGACTAAAATGCACTGATTCTAAATGCACCATGTTGGGAAAAACATCTAAAAAAAAAAACGGATATTAACAGCGTGTTGTAGACATCACATGAGGTCAAAGATCAAAGGTTGTGTTTGCTATATTTTTTTAACACTCGTTGCAAGCAGGATTGCCAATTTGGCTTTTTAAGGCCAGTTTCCCTAAAATTTTGCTTTTGAAAGTGGTTGCTTCAAAATAAGTTTTGGGCTTTTGACCTTTTGGCCTAATTTTAGTTTTTTTTCATATGCAAACTTTTATTTCTAAAATGTGTATAATTCTTAAGAGAAAATTTGGGGAAAATATACTTAATATAGGGTTTTATTTTTTTGATTGGTATTAAAGAATATGTTTAGTACTAAAGATTATGAAATATTATGGAAAGTTAGTTCACTTCCTACTTTGATCTTTTTCCTGCCTCGGATTATGCACTGCATTCCTGTTATCTGTTTTTATTCATGTGTAATTTCACAAGGGATCTAACTATGGTGACATAAAAAGGGGAAACAATCTTATGACAGTAATCTTATAATACCAATTGGGAATAGACTTTTGTATAGGTGAAAAGATCTTCTGATGGATCACAAAATGTGTTTTGTAAATTATGCCACTGTACCGTTGTGCATAAAGCATGTAGCCTCGCTGCAGATGTAAAGTCAGAAAAACACATACAGATGACTACATCAACAGGACAGAATACACTTTAAGGGGAGAATTAGACAAAATTATGATAAAGTTAAGGCAGCAGAACTTCAAGTGGTTGTATATGTGGCCTGTCACTGTGTCATCCGTTCTGTTGACCATCTTAGTGAAATAATGATAGGTCATGGACAAGGAAGCACTTAGAGCACAAAAAGGTTGTGAACAAAATGTTCTTGTTTAATAAAAAAAAACATCATCTCACCATCAATGAAAAATGATCTCATTGTTGACTTAAAGAACAAGAAATATATTTATAGATGAATCTACTGACATTTCAACACAAACGCACTTGTGTATTTTGGTTGGTGTTCTTCAACACTGGTCATTTAAAGAGCTTGCCACCTTTGCTCTGACTTTTTTAATAACTCCAGTTAGTAATGCTATTATTGAGAGGGTGTTTTTTCTGTATCATCAGTCAAAACAAAAACTAGAAATAGAACGCAGATGCAGCCCTTTAGGCTATAGTGAGAATAAGAACAGAACTGCTCTTATCTAACAAATGTTGCAAGATTTTACTGCATCCCCTTAAATGGAAAGTGCTTATCTACTGATAAAAATGTATGGGGCTGGTTTCAGTGGTGAGGTAGTGTGATGACCTGATTTGGAGCTCTTCTTATGATGTAGCTGAGTATGAAATAGCAGTTTTTCCTCCTGGCTTTTTTGGTTTTCCTCAGAGTTTGGCTTATTTTCTCAATTTTTAGTTGGCAACCCTGATCTGATGACATTTGTTTCATTATTTTTTTCTTTTGCGTGAGTGATGCGCAGGTATAAAAGGGATTAACATAGTTTGTTTGGTATATAAACAACACAGAAGAGCTTTTCTATTTCAACAAACACTAAAAACTAACAACCGCAAAACATTTCAACATGAAGGTATTTTTTTGCCCCTTTTGAATATGAAATCTGTGTTAATGACTTAATGTTTGTGTAACTCAAGACTTTTTATACAATATACATTAGCAGCTGTGACAGTAGTAGGCCCTATATTATACTATATATAATTATGTATGACATGTCATTTTTGGATCGCCATTTGATTCTTTTCCCAGATTCACTGCAGATCGAAAGAAAGACTTTCGTTGATCTATAGTCAATCTCCATCCACCGCTGTCACAATCACAATGTATGTTCACGATTTCATTACAATTATTTTACTGTCTTGTTGTTACCGTCGTCTCCTGCCTCGTCTTCAGTGAACCATGTTCTTCATTTTATATCTTTATAAACACCTGCGATCTTTAATGTGACCAAAATTTTTCCCAGTTTTTGGGACGTCATTTTACAGTTTCATTCAGTCCTGTGCCCTCAAGGCATCGAAAGTTGGTTGCAATGGATGGCTCTTCAACAATTTCTGTCCTTTGCCCTGGACGGTACACTCTGCAAGACGTTTGTCTGTCGACTTCCTGGTGTTTCAATACCAGTTGTGTCTCAGTTTTTCCCTTGCTCTCCTGCCTCTATCTTTGATGAACATACCATCGAGTGCAGTGACAGGCTGCGCTATTTTGGGAATAACCTTTGATCATAGTCTATCTTTAAAACACCATGTTGAACAGACAATACAATGTTGCAATTTTGGTCTTGCGACTCTCAAAGTTATGGTAGCCGCATGCCTTGAGCAGAGACTACTTGTCCTTTTGTTCAATCGACTGGTTATGTCGTGGTAGATTACGGACTCCGCATTTTTACGATATCAAGATCACAATGTGAACGACTCAAATGAGTTCAGAATGAAAGTATGGTATAGTCCTGGGCTGCACTAAAGATCCCCCCATTGTGAAGATGAGATATATGTGCCTTCTGTCACTACGTTCCCGTCATGCAATTCCCAAAACGAATATATATGCGGGTTACTTGGGATAAGAGACATCCACAGCACAAGAATACTAATGATGTTCGGACAGAATCAGGCGTGGCATGTCGGGGATGGCCCAGGCTGAGAGAACAATTGAGTGACCACGGTTAGCCCTCCCAAAAGGAAGAATGATCCCAACAGATGGTAGCATGACCAACTATCTCAACGTTATTACTCTTGGAAGAGAATGTAGAGATTGGGGCAACATGAAGACTGATCTCGAGAAAGGGCAGTTGATAGAAGATAATGCAAGGGATGATGATGTTGTTGTATATACGATGGGTCGGTTCATCGTGGTAAGTCCAGCTGGGTTTCTTGGCTAATCCCATGTTAGGTTGTTGCAGAGCAAAGTGGAACGTACAGACACTGCTTCCAGTATGAGGATGGAGGTTGAGGCGGTTACTGCTGCCTTCCATTGGCTCTCTGGGACTTCATTTACTGGGGCCATTGTTGTATCTTACTCTCAGTCGATGCTTCACAAGATCCAGAAGGGCAAGTTTCGGATGAGTGGATGTGTCTATAGAAATTTCTAGCCTCCAGAGGCTTATGTGGATATACTGCCCTAGGCATGCAGGTATTTACGGTAATTTAGAGAGCAAACAGGCTTGCATCAATTGTTGGGAGTTAAAGATGGTTATGGGGATGTTCTTGTCTCTTCGTGACTGTCTGTTGGATGAGGACACTAAATAGATGTTGAATCGATCAAGCGATTTAGGCAGTTTGAGTTACCCTTTACAAGTAGAACTTGATGCCTGAGGCGTGAATGAGAAGTGTGTTTAATCAGTGAGCCACGAGAACCATCAGTATGGATACTCTTCGATATCTGTTGGGGGAGATCTATGGGTCTGCCCAGAGTGCAATCACATCAGTTTAGTAACCAGTAACAAAGCCTTCTACCTTTCAAGTTTCATTCCAAGATGTTTTTCAACAGTGTCATGTCTCTCGATGTAATATATCATTTGTCTAATTTCTATTTCCTTGATTAGTTCTCATTTCATTTCTAGCTGTTGAAGTACTTGTTTATTAATTAGATTTTCTTCTCTTTCCTTGACCTCCATCTGTTCTTCTGTATATCCACATTTACAAGCTAATTCTTCTCTTTTCTTGACACTTGTCCTATTCTTCTGTATATCCACACTTTACAATCTTCAATTCTTTTACATTTCTGCTCCATACAACAACGATGAATATATGTAGCTGATAAACATCCTCAGTTGTTGGAGGCTGAAAGTATAGTATATTGACTTCATTCTTACAAGATGGTCAAACCGGTTATTTTCTATTTCTCAATATATTTTGTTGCTGATGTCAGTAGTTGTTCTTCAAAATTACATTTGAAAATGTTTCTGTTGCTGCTACAAAATTTTTAAAATGTTCCCTATTACTGCTACATAATTTTAATATTGTTACTATTACAGCTACATAATTTTAATATTGTTACTATTACTGCTACATAATTTTAATATTGTTACTATTACTGCTACATAATTTTAATATTGTTACTAACTTTACTGCATTAATTTTTCCAGGTACTACTTCTACTTGCAACAGCTCTGCCGTTCATTACTTGTGGTCTACTTGGAGGGCAGAACCGATACAATGCACAACTAACAGATGCTAGTGTCATATTTGCTGTCAGCGAGATTAACAATTTCTTCCAAGCAAATGGAGATCAGAGACCCAGAGTGGCAGTACAGATTAGGTCTGCTACATCACAGGTACAGTTTATGTTTTCAAGCACTATTGCTTTCTTGTTTTTAAATATGAAAACCCAGACGTATAGAAGTCGTAAAAAGAGAACTTTACATGTTCCAATAATCTCATTCATTTAAACATCGACACAGTAGTCACCATTGGGTGTAGAAGTCAGTTACAGAGGGTACCACATGACTTGATCAACTTGTCGTTTATAGAGTCTGTCAAGGGTTTACTCTCTCTCTCTCTGTATATTATTTCTTGTATTTACATTTGTAAGGTAAACTGATGATTTGTTTGTTGTACATTGTATGGTGGATGGATTTCCTCATTTCTTCTTTCATGCAGGCATTCAGACCGGTTCATGGTTTTACCCCACTGCTTCCTTAGACATCAAATCTGAGCATCATGTATTTACTATAGTAGGAATTTGTTTTGTACAGTTTCTGTTGAGTGTAATGTGAACAGAAATGGTAATGTTGGTATTCACAGACTTTGGTACACATTCGCTGCTGAGATTAATCATTTCTGTAGGTCTACATAACTGTTGGATAACATCTTCAGCCGGGCTCATCCATGATTAACTTCTCTTAACCTTTACCCTGAGGTAATCACATGCTCTGGATAGTTTCTATTATCTATGCTGGGGAAGACTAGACAGTATCTCATAGTTTGAAAAAGAAGTCTCTGTTGCACATAAGACTTATAGCTAAACACGTAAAAAACAAAGTACTATAGTTTTACAAAATACAGAAACAGTGATGATAAACAGAACGTTTCATAAAAGGCCTTTATCAAACAAACAATACAACAAGAATGACGAATTTCGAGGAACACTACAAATGGTCGATTACATGTAGAAACATTCAAACCTATCTAATGAAAATCTGGGAATAAAAACGAATAACGAAGACTTAACAGACTGCTTTGTTTTATTTTCTCTCCAGTTTGTTTCTTTGTATGGTGCTAATTTTCATGATTGTCAGTGCATGAATATTTAATGTTAGGAGAACTAACCCTTAGTATAATACCACAAGTAGACGATGTTCAAAGCTCGTAGCCGACATGATCTGTGTTGTTGATAGACCAGGACTACAGGCACAGTAAATAAAAGATCTTGGCAGGTATGGCTCGATTGTTTATTTAGGATGGCTTGATTGGTTATTGTGGATGGCTTGATTGTTAACGTTGATGCTGTTTGATATTATTATATGTATACATTTTTACATGACCGCTCCTTGTCAATTCCTTGGTCAAGTCCATTTGGATATATATATATGTATGGTTTATATTTTTGATGTTATCGTTTATCTCAAACCCTGATTCATGATGGTAGTGTTTAGTCGGTGCTTTCTCTGGGTTCGGTCTGTTGGTCCTTTGCATCCTATTCTCTTTGTAATAATCTTAATCCTTTTCTTGCAGATGATATCTCTGTCACCACATAAGCAACACGTGTAGGACAGTCAAGACATATTGGATAACCATCTTTTTGTTGTGTTAATCATCTTTATTTAAATAATACAACCACAGACATAACTACGTACTTCTTGTCGTAGAGCATAGTTTCGTCTCTCTCTTGTTTTCTAGCAACCGTTACTAAATCGTCACTAACTACGCAAAAACGTCATAGTCTTGTATTAGTGTTTGCCCTTCTGTTTGGAGAGTGCAAACACTAAGTTTCTACTAATATATCCTACCAGCTATACTATAAACTAAAGCTACTTGTCTGTTCCTCAGCTGCCACCTGGGGGCTGGCTATCCACTACAAGTGGAACGCAGGAGATTGGGTGGGTTAATATTGGCCAAGCGCAAAACTCAAAGCTGCCTTCCAGCACCTGTGGGCGGTCCTCCTTGAGGAATTGTGGTAGGCAATTGACAAGCGCAAAATAAAAGTTCAGTTTGTGCTTAATAGATATGCCCTTCCTGATTACAGGTGCTATGTCTCAGCTATGGAAATACAGAGGTGACACTTCAAATTACCTTGTGGAGACAAATGATAAGCCTCTGATCGGGTTGAGAATGTTCTTAAACTGGAACAACCTCATACAGTCTGTAAAGTTCCAAATCATGAACATACTCTTTAGCACAGATCACACACATGCTGCATCAATTAGCTGAACAATGATCAATCAAGTATTTCATGGAGCTAATTCTTTCAATGTTAATCTTTCTTTCTTTTTCTTTCTCCAATCCTGTTTTGCCTCACAGTGTCAGGATAAGAAAAGATTTCTAGAACAAGCTCTTGTGTTAGCTTCATAAATTGTCTTTCGTTGCTTCTGTAATCTCTGTGATTCTTGATGGAGATATTAGTGGTGTTTTCCTCTCTAGCAAATGCCATTATTTTGGTTTTGTCGATGTTTATTCTAAATTGTATTCATTGCATGTTAACTGGAGTCTGTTAATGTGTTGCTGTAGCTGTTCTTCTGTTGTTGATATGATTACCTGATCGTCGGCAAAAAGAAATTTGTTTGAGAGTTCCCCAAGGTTGTTTCATTTGTTGGTGTTAGCTGTTTTACAGATTTGATCGAGATATGTGATATCATACACTGGCTGTTTATATAGAGACTCATGTTAATCTTTGTATAATGAAAATTACCAAGAAAAATACCGGAAAATACTACGAAAATAGTCTAGTTATGGAGACAAACCATTTATCTATCTATATCCTCTTAATGTCCTGTTTGACTCATAAGGCTTCTACAAAATATTTTCACAATTCTGCTGCTTTTATACAAACTGTTTCCCATGTCAGGCCACAATCTTTCAATTCTCTCTCTTTTGGGTTTGATCTCCTTTATGAAACCAGTTGCCTGATTAACCTCACTCCCTTCACCAGCAGCCTATCAAGCAAGAAGAGTTTTAATAGATCATGCTGGTTATTGTGATATCTGTTTCCTCAACAGGTTGTGTCTGGAACAAAATGCGGATACGAGATTGAAGTTTCAGGCGGGGACACAGTAAGTTTGCAAACAAATGAAACTGTTGGAATCATACAAATACTGACTTTATGTCCCTTTAACAGATAATACAGACAGACATATCAAGATATATTTTAGCTGAAGATATACAAGAACAGAAACAATCAGGATTTTGTGGAAAATTTTTCATTGAGATTATATTTAATGAACATAAACTGTGATGAATTCTGGGGAAGTGATGAAATCAGAGAAATGTCTGGTCAAATACTAGTAACTACTCTTATAAGAAAGAGAAGATAGAGATGTGTTGAGCATACTCTGAGAAGAAATGATGAAAGAAACACAAAGAAAGCATTGAAGTGGCAGGCAAAGGGTTCAAGAAAGAAAGGTTGCTCTAGCTAAACCCTGAAATAAGCTTTACTGAGAGAGGTGAGAAATATAAAAACTCCTAGAAGAGATTAAGCAAGAAGCTGCCTAGGATGAGCGATATGGAGAAATTGCCTGCAGTCTCTATGTAACTTATATAACACTACGTAAGAAATACAATGCAAATATATTTACTAGAAAAATTATTTAAAAGTAACAAACGGCTGAGTTAAGTTTGAGTGTACGGCATCCATAGATGTTACTATCCTTCTAGGACATACAGGGATTTGCTGTCTTAAACATGCAGGTCTTTACTGTAATGAGAGAGTAGACAAACTGACCATGAGTGGGTCTTGGACATGCAGATCTTTACCGTAATGGGGAGTAGACAAACTGACCATGAGTGGGTCTTGGACATGCAGATCTTTACCGTAATGAGAGAGTAGACAAACTGACCATGAGTGGGTCTTGGACATGCAGATCTTTACCGTAATGAGAGAGTAGACAAACTGACCATGAGTGGGTCTTGGACATGCAGATCTTTACTGTAATGAGAGAGTAGACAAACTGACCATGAATGGGTCTTGGACATGCAGATCTTTACGGTAATGAGAGAGTAGACAAACTGACCATGAGTGGGTCTTGGACATGCAGATCTTTACGGTAATGAGAGAGTAGACAAACTGACCATGAATGGGTCTTGGACATGCAGATCTTTACCGTAATGAGAGAGTAGACAAAATGACCATGAATGGGTCTTGGACATGCAGATCTTTACGGTAATGAGAGAGTAGACAAACTGACCATGAATGGGTCTTGGACATGCAGATCTTTACCGTAATGAGAGAGTAGACAAACTGACCATGAATGGGTCTTGGACATGCAGATCTTTACGGTAATGAGAGAGTAGACAAAATGACCATGAATGGGTCTTGGACATGCAGATTTCTACGTAATGAGAGAGTAGACAAACTGACCATGAATGGGTCTTGGACATGCAGATCTTTACGGTAATGAGAGAGTAGACAAACTGACCATGAATGGGTCTTGGACATGCAGATCTTTACCGTAATGAGAGAGTAGACAAACTGACCATGAATGGGTTTTGGGACATGCAGATCTTTACCGTAATGAGAGAGTAGACAAACTGACCATGAATGGTTCTTGGACATGCAAATCTTTACGGTAATGAGAGAGTAGACAAACTGACCATGAATGGGTCTTGGACATGCAGATCTTTACCGTAATGGGGGTAGACAAACTGACCATGAATGGTTCTTGGACATGCAAATCTTTACGGTAATGAGAGAGTAGACAAACTGACCATGAATGGTTCTTGGACATGCAAATCTTTACGGTAATGAGAGAGTAGACAAACTGACCATGAATGGGTCTTGGACATGCAGATCTTTACCGTAATGAGAGTGAACAAACTGACCATGAATGGTTCTTGGACATGCAAATCTTACGTAATGAGAGAGTAGACAAACTGACCATGAATGGGTCTTGGACATGCAGATCTTTACGGTAATGAGGGGTAGACAAAATGACCATGAATGGGTCTTGGACATGCAGATCTTTACCGTAATGAGAGAGTAGACAAACTGACCATGAATGGGTCTTGGACATGCAAATCTTTACGGTAATGAGAGAGTAAAACAAACTGACCATGAATGGGTCTTGGACATGCAGATCTTTACCGTAATGAGAGAGTAGACAAACTGACCATGAATGGGTCTGTTTTGGGATATTTTAATATCTGTTTATGGTTATGGGAGACTTTCATAACACAAGTCTGTGGCGATAAGTCTCTATATAAATTCTGGCAGTTTCATCGCAAAATGAACAGGAGGAATACTAGCCAGTCTTTTCCTACTTTACGTGACTCGTCAAGATCTGTCTTGACAACAGATGCATAAAAGGGACAGGGGTTCCTTCATCGTTTCGTGGAACAGACAGAAAAAGGTGATAAAACTGACCGCCATAATATCATAAGTGCTCTTCGTGATATTACTAGCTCTGGAGAACCTTACATTGACTTAATAACAAAGGAGGATGTTGTTAATGCCCTCAAGGCAAGCCACAGCACCGCTCCAGGACCTGATGGTGTCCAATATCATCACATCAAACAGCTGGACGAGACTGTTATTACTGCAGTTGTGATGGATTTTAACAAAAGTGTACAGAATGCTGTGGTACCCGAGATTGGCTTCATAGTTATTTACGACCGCTCCACAAACATGGGAAAGATCCTAAACTGCTCAGCAGCTACCGCATACCACCTTGCAAAATGTATATGGCAAATGGGGTCAAAGGCTCATGAGGTCATGGTGGTAACATGAGCCAGGGTTAGCGAGGGGGAGCGCTAACCAAGACCCTGCCCCTAACCTCCACGCGGTGACCCTGGAAACAGACTCTGGTTCTGGTCTGGCTAAGAGGGGCAGGATCGGGAAGGAAACTACTGGTAGTGGTAGCAGTGCAATTAGGGAAATACGATAAAGATACATACAAATAAAATGCACAATTCCCCTGACCGATGCCCAACAAGATGTGCCCAAGTCCCTGAACGCAAAGAAACAGCAACGAAACGTCTCAGACATGGATGAGAGGTGCATCCAGTGACCAAACGTATGCCCACGTAGGGCGAAGCTCGAAGCCCTGAGGAGGGGCAAACATTGCCAGCCCGTCGGCAAGAATAAATAAGACAGGACAGTAATGAAAGTCTACCTCGTGTTGGTGCGAAGATTGCAGCTGACCCCGCATTGGTAGCCTGGTGCAGACACATGTACTGGGCAAGGTTTGCCGCGCGCAAAAGAACAAGTTGCGTTTAGTGCATAACGAAACTACCCGCCCTGGGAAAACCGTGCAAGGTACTGTGCGATTAAAATTAACATCCCGGAAGAACTGAGGTTGGTGATGCCTAACGGAACTGCCAGCCTTGGGGCAACTGGGCAGGTTCCCATTGCAGTCGAACTAACATCCCCGGAATAACTGGGGCGGGTGATGGCGGCGGCGCAAAATCCTCAGTTACGCTTATAGTGCCCACTGAAACGATCTTACATTGCTTGTATGGCCCCATGCCAGTGCTTTCGAGGTAAAATTTCAAATTGCCACGTACCAATCGCGTCTAGAAAAGGCTGAGAATGTTCCTTCCCCGGATCAAACTCAAAATGTACGGTAAAGCAAGGCCGACAATGTACGGATCAAACAGGAAGCCCGGGTCCTGAACATTGGCGAAGGCCGATACTTTACACGGTGTTTTATACGAGTAAGACGCCGTCCGAGGACAAGCTGACAAGCCCGAGAAATATTTCTCAGTCAGAACGGGTAAAGCAGCGTAACTCACTGTCCCCGGGGAGATCACAAAGCCCAAATATACGGCAAAGTTGATCGAAAGGCGTAGATCCGAAAGGATCGTACCAGGAAAGCTCACCCTAGTAAATAAAAAACTGGCTGAAAACGGACGGGCGGGCCTAGTCACCATGGGCGCAAATCGTCCCGACGAGATCACCCGTTTGCCAGTGGACCAATTATACATCACAAGAATGATCAAATTGGCCGTGAAGAATGTTAGCAGAAGAAGAAGAAGAAGTATATGGCAAATTACTAGAGAAGATAGTGGCCAGAAAGGTAATGTGTCACTTGGAGAATGACCGCATCCTCCTGACACTTTGGGTAGCTACCGCCAATGAAAGGACATGGGACAATGCTGGCACGTTTGCATATGATGTTTATGAAGGCTTTCAATCCAAGCAAGAGACTGTTGCTGTGGCCATCGACTTGGAGGATGCTTATAACAAGGTGAATTTTTCAATAATGGTGCACTCTTTGATTAAATGTGAAGTTAATCCTTGGCTGGTGAACTGGATGGATGAACTGATGCTTCTTTAATGGAGAGAACCGTGCACTCGTTTAGGAACATGGACATCGGATCCTGCACGTATATGCCCGGATTACCCCAGGGTTCTCCTATCACCCGTGTTGTTTAATATTTACACAGCAAATGTAGCTAAAATTCAGCCAACCGGATTGGTCGGACATTGACATTTGCAGATGATATCTTAATATATAGGACTGGGTCAGATAGACGAGAGATGGTTGATGACATTCAGAAAACATTGCGTATCATCTTGGGTTGGTGTAGAGAGTCTCGCTCTCAGGTCAATCCTGAAAAAGCGTGTATGTTGTGGTGCTCGTTGAATAATCACATTGTCAAGACTGACCTACCGTGTAATCTTTGATGAACATACCATCGAGCGCAGAGACAGGCTGCGCTATCTTGGAATAACCTTGATCGTAGTCTATCTTTCAAACACCATATTGAACAGACGATACAACGGTGCAGGCGTGGTCTAGCGGCTCTCAAAGTTTATGGTGGCACACCTTGAGTAGAGACTACTTGCCCTTTGTTCGATCGACTGGTAATGTCAGTGGTAGATTACGGACTCGAATTCTTACGATATCAAGATCACAATGTGAACGACTTGAACGGGTTCAGAATGAAGGTATTTGTATAGTCCTGGGCTGCACTAGAGATACCCCATTGTGAAGATGAGATATATGCTTGACCTTCTGTCACTACGCTCCCGTCATGCAATCGCCCAAACCAAGGCATATATGCGGGTTATTTCGGATAAGAGACATCCACTACACAAGAACACTAATGATGTTAAGGGCACGAGAATCAAACGTGGCATGTCGTGGATGGCCCAGGCTGAGAGAACAATTGGTCAGGTGACTACGGTTGAGACCCTACCAAAAGGGGAAGAATGGATCCCAACAGATGGTAGCATGACCATCTCAACGTTATCATTACTCTTGGAAGAGAATGTAGAGATTGGGACAACACGGGCTGATCTCGAGTTAAACAGCTGATAGAAGATAATGCAGGGATGATGATGTTGTATATACCGATGGGTCTGTTAAATGTGGTGAGAAATCCAGCTGGGGTTTCTTGGCTAATGCGCATGTTAGGGTTGTTGCAGAGCAAAGTGGAGCTGACAGGACAACTACTTCTAGTATGAGGATGGAGGTTGAGGCCATTATTGCTGCCCTCCATTGGATCTCTGGGACTTCATTTACTGGGGCAGTTGTTGTATCTGACTCTCAGTCGATGCTTCACAAGATCCAGAAGGGCAGGTTTCGTATGAGTGGATGTCGTCTACAGTAGTTTCTAACCTCCAGCGGCTTACGTGGATATACTGTCCTGGGCATGTGGGTGTTTACGGTAATGAGAGCGGACAGGCTTGCATCAACAGCATTGATTGTTGGGGAGTTGAAGATGGATAAGGGGGATATTCTTCGGTCTCTTCATGACTGTTTGTTGGATGAGGACACTAAAATCAATGTTGAATTGATCAAGCGATTTAAGCAGTTTGGTGTTACCCGTTGTTCAAGTCGAACTGGATGCCTGAGAGGCAGAGTGAGAGGTGTGTTTAATCAGCGAGCCACAGGAACTATCAGTATGCATACTCTTTGATATCTGTTGGGGAGACTGAGCACCTATGGGTCTGCCCAGAGTGCAATGATGTCAGTTTAGTAACCAATAACCAATATCCGTTTATTAAACAATATAAACAGTATGATATCATATTGAAACAAAATACTAGCACTGCAAGAAGACATAAGGTTCTAATGATGTATAGTATGCTATGCTTTGATATTATCTAAATCAGTTCTGTCCAACTCGGTAGCCTCTGGTGCCTTGGTGCCCATGTAACATTAATGGCGCCCTTTGCAAACATTCTTCAACTGGTATCTACGCAGAATATAGGGACTAAGATGGTATGATAGAGTAACAAATGAGGAACTAATGGAGAGAGCAAGACAGATTCCAGTGAAACAAGGTTAAAAAAGACGCTGGCACTGATAGGACACACTTAAGAAAACCTGAGGGGAATATAACAAGAAGGGTTCTTTCCTGGAACCCACAGGGATAGCGAAAGAAGGAGAGGCCAAGAAATACATAGAAACGAGATATGGAGGCAGAGATCAACAATATAAAGAAGAGCTGGAGGGAGCTGCAGTAGATAGCTAAAGATAGGAAGACTTGGCATGAGTTGGTTGAGCCATGTCCCAATCCAGGTTAAAAGGTAGAGAGAGAGAGAGAGAGATTTCAATAACACAAATTATTTTTCTTGTTTTCTTTGTAACAATTCTGCTGCCCCATAACCCCATCCTTTGTTTTAACCCCAGCCTTTGTTTTGTTTGTAACAATTCTGCTGCCCTCATAACCATCCTTTGTTTTAACCCCAGCCTTTGTTTTGTTTGTAACAATTCTGCTGCCCCATAACCCCAGCCTTTGTTTTAACCCCAGCCTTTGTTTTGTTTGTAACAATTCTGCTGCCCCATAACCCCAGCCTTTGTTTTAACCCCAGCCTTTGTTTTGTTTGTAACAATTCTGCTGCCCCATAACCCCAGCCTTTGTTTTAACTCTCAGCCTTTGTTTTGTTTGTAACAATTCTGCTGCCCCATAACCCCAGCCTTTGTTTTGTTTGTAACCATTCTGCTGCCCCATAACCCAGCTTCTTTGTTTTGTTTGTAACCATTCTGCTGCCCCATAACCCCAGCCTTTGTTTTGTTTGTAACCATTCTGCTGCCCCATAACCCCAGCCTTTGTTTTGTTTGTAACCATTCTGCTGCCCCATAACCCCAGCCTTTGTTTTTGTTTCACCTGAGAAGGTATCTGCATCTTAACTATATTAATATTATTACTTCATCTTCTTCTTGTTTCTAATTATGAATGGCCTCACAGCGTCAGGATAAGAAGAGATTTCTAGAACAGGTTCTTGCACAAATTGTGTGTGCTTTGTACATGGTTTCTTTCAATGCCTCTGCTATTTCTGTGGTCCACTTTTTGTGTGGACAACCCTTCGACTTCATTCCACTTTATCTGAGTATCATTAATATTACTATTATTATATATTATTATCAACTGTGTGCTGCCAGAGCTCTCAAGGGAGCCAAGAATAGTAACACTGTGACCCAAAGAATTGTTGTAAGAGGTGATTGAAGTAGAGGAAGCTACCTAGTAACGTTGCAGAAATCGGATGTGCTGTCCTACTTATAGGCACGATAACTGGCACAACGTACAATCGCTGTTAGGCTCAGATCACATACAAATCACAAAGAGTGGTTAACAAGTAGTCAGTATGGAGCGTTCGAAGAAGAAGAATATATTATTATATATTTATAGTAGTATTGCAATCATCATACGGCGACAGCCTCCCAAGCCATCAGTCAGATGTCCCACAACATATACAAATGTTGAACACCCCTTGATCTAAAGGGAAAAACACTAGAGGGGAAACACTAGATGGGAACCTAGGGGGAACACTAGATGGGAACACTAGAGGGGAAACACTAGATTGGAACACTAGTTTGGGAACACTGGGAGGGGGAACACTAATTTGGGAACACTCACAAAGAGGGGGAACACTAATTTGGGAACACCCCCGGGAGGGGAACCCCTTACTAGATAGAACACTAGAGGGGAACATTTGAGGGGGAACACTAGAGGGGAAACACTAGAGGGGAAACACTAGAGGGAAAACACTAGATGGAAACTAGAGGGAAAAACACTCATTAGATGGGAACACTGGGAGGGAAAACACTAATTTGGAGGGAAACACCACTGGAGGGGGAACACGGGATGGAAATACTGGAGGGAAACACTCACTAGATTGGAAACACTAATTTGGAAAAAATTCCCCAGTTTGGGAAACACTAATGGAAACACTCACTAATGGTTTCACTTGAAACACTGGAGGGGCACTAGAGGGAAAACACTGGGAGGGAAACACTAGATGGAAACACTACTGATGGAAACACCCCCAAGGGAAAACACTCCCCAGGGGAAACACTCCCCAGATGGAAACACTATAGAGGGAAAAACCCCGGGATGGAAACCTCACTAGAGGGGAAACTAGAGGGGGTTGACCCTTGTTGTGTGCATTTTGGGAAAATATTTAAACCGAATGAAATGCTGGTTGTGTGTAGGTTTATTTTAGTTATATAGAATTTTTTTCCCAAAAGATAAAATAGGTGCTCATAACACCTATCATCAAACATTATTTGTACTGAAAAGTGCTGGGTGTTTATAACTTTGATTGATAACAAAAGTAGATTTAGGGTTGCCTAGAATTGAGTTTTGTCTACTGTGGTTGATGGCTATGCCCCAAAGGAAGGAAAAATAGATGAGATTTGGGGGAAAAACTATTTGTTTGGCAAAAAAAGAATCAAAAAGTACTGTTTTTTACAAATTAAAAAAAAACAATGACAAAATACAGGTTTAACAAGGCCTTTTCAAGAAAAACGAAAAAACAGGGGAAAAATTAAAAAAAAACAAATAAGCCCAAAAACAAAAAAACGTTTCTTATAAAATTAATAAAACGGATAAAAAATAAATGTATTAAAAAAACAAAAAAAAACCCCTAGAAATAAAAACGGAAGAAAACAATAAAAATCTATTAAATTAAAAATTTTCAATCAAATATACCCATATATTTAAAAGGAGGGGAAAGAAGAAAGGAAGCAAAAGGAATGTAATACGTTGAGCCCCGTGGTGAATGTACCATACAAAAAAAAACCCGATTCCCCGGGGGGCCAAACACCCGATCACCCGGGGAACATGATCGGATGGCGGGTGACCTGGAAAATCGGGAGCTCCAAAGGGCCCAAATATCATTGAAATGGTGGCTACGGGGATCACAGGGGCATTGGCGATTCGCGCAAGTGTTGGACAAACCGGGTCACGGGGCCCTCCCTCCCCCCCCCGATATAAGCCTTTTACCCCGTTTCAGTAATGGCATGAAAATTTACGGACTGGGGGAAAAAACCCATAAATAAAAAACTTTTAAAAAGGGAAAAGATACAGTAGGCCATTTGTATCACAAAAACACACGTTTTTTAAACCCCGGCATCAATTTTTGGAAAATTTTCCCAAAAATGAGTCTGGATTTTGGGATTTAAAGGGCAAAGGTACCAACAAGACTTCTTCTGTAAGCCCCCAAAAGGATGGGGGGGAAGACAAAAGGGGGTTCTCAGGACCCGGGCAAAAGGATAGACAGATGGGAAAAAAACTTTTTTCACCAGTAAAACGGGGGGTGGAAAGTTAAAAAAAGTTTTACTTGTCAGAGTTGGGGGGCCCCCTATGGGGCTGGTGAGGCCTGCTAAAGTGATTTTTTTGAATTTCCGTGCATAGCCCAAAAGCCCCCTCCCCGGATGGGGCCGCCCAAATAAATAAAGCATCCCCGGAGCTTTTCTCAAGAAAATCTTGGGGCCCCGCTACAAAGGGGGAAAGGCGGAAACCCAAGAAGGGGAAAATTTCACGAACCCCCCGGGGGAGGGGAAAAAGTAAAAAGGGAAAAACTATGTGCATCAGTAGGCTTGTATTATATTTTGATGAGTGATAGGGAAGGCGTTGGGGGAGATAGTAATGTCAAGAAAGAAAGTAGGGGGGGAATTAAAAAACAAAATAAAAGGGGTTTGGGAAAACATTAATAAAATTAATAAAAGGGGGATAATCCCCTTTCCAGGATATCAAGTAATGCCAATACAGTCTTCAATTATCTGTGATGAAACAAGGGGGGCCCACCATATGAAATTCCATACTAGGTGTTAAGAAAAACCATGAATAACAATCATAACTAGGTCCCTTTTTAAAATTAGGGAACCCCAAGTCTCTCAAAGAATTGGTCTTTAAAACTGAAAGGAGTTAAGAGTGGGGAAACTAGCCCCAAGGGCCCAAGGAGAGCAGAAGTTGGCAAAATTTGGGGATTATTTCCCTCCTATTGAAAAGAACGGGAAAATTTTTTTAAGGCCGCGGGATGAGGTATAGAAGTGTAAATGAGCACACATAAAAGGGGGGAAGGGAGAGGGTTCCCCGGGTCAATAGAAAGAAAAGACAGACAAAGCATGGTTTTTCTTTCAAAAATGGGGGGAAGGGGGTGACTATGGGATTAAAGATACTTTTAAAATTGGAGATGTGTTCCTGGGGCAAGAGCAAGAAAAACGATAGGCCACGGGAGTGGGGGTTTATAAATTTTTTGGGGAGCATATAAAAGGGGTTTACCCAAAAAAGCTATCGATCAGGGGTGATGATGCACTAGTGGGAAGGTCGTTCGGGTATAAGTTCTTAATGACTTCACGAACCTTATTATTATTAAAACAAGTGACATCAGTGGGGTTTTTTAAAAAACTATGTCAGAGTTGGTTCTGAATTTCCTGAAGGTAAAGATTTTTGCCCAGAAAAATTAGCCCACCGCCGGCAGGTTTGAAAAAATCCCCACTGCGGAGGTGTGATAGAAAAATGAAACCCCGCGATGACATGGGGGGTGCCATAGGCGTTTGGGGGGCACCAATAGGGAAGTATTCTTTGATGTAGAGATAAAAGGTTTAAAAGGAGGCGGGTTTGGGTTTTCCAGTCATGTTTAAGGAAAACATCTTCGGTCGGGACTTTGGGTCAGTGCAATCTGGTTTTTGAAAGTGAAATTCAATAAAACGGAAAAACGATTCACATTTTGAAGGGTTGGGAGGAAAGGGAAAATGGAGAAAAACAAATTTGGGAGACCCTTATTTAAACATCCCCTCGGGATGAGGGAAGTCTGGGGGGAATGCAAACCACCTGTGTGGGAGAAGGCCGAGGGAAAATTTGGGAAGGAGGGGGAAAAAGTTACAGGGCGGAAAGGTTAAGTTTCTGGGGTGAGGGGTGCAAAAAAATTAAACAGTTTTTCTTTTAAAGAAAGGATAATGAAAGAAAGGAGTAAAGGAGCATATTTTTAAAAATTTTAAAAGGTGGGAAAGGGCGGGAAAATTTGGGGAAATGGGAGGAGCCCAAAGCCAGACGGAGGATGGGGTATGATTAGAAACAAAAACCGTCGTTTAAAAGCACATTAATTTAACTTTTTAAACATGCGCTGCCCCCTAGGGTAAATGGTCCTGGAGGGGTGAAAGAAAAGGGTTTTGGGGAAAAACCCCCGTCACTGACTTTAAAAAGAAAATTGCGGGGGAAAAAAAAGGGGGGTTTTTAAAGTTCCCAAAGGCGAAAAACTAGTAGTTTTAAAAGATAAATATCGTTCGGTAAGTATTGGATATGCCATGATTTTCAATTTTTTTAAAATATGTGGTTGTACCGGGGAAAAAAAACACGCCGACCCAGGTTGTACATTTCCCCTCCCATGGTTGATAAAATTTTAGGCTTCAATGCTGTTTTTCTCATCCTACTAATACACTCTGACAGGCTACTGATTGGGAAATACGGGGATTAACATCCTCTGATGACCAAATTTTTTGAAAAATATTGATGTTTTTAGAAAAGTTTTAACACAGAAAAAATTTTTATTAGAGACTCGACAATGATTTTTTTGAAGATTTAATGAGAATTAAAAGGGAAAAAGAAAAAAACAGAGAAATTACACAGAAGAAAGTGTTTTCCCTTTGAAGATTTAATGTAAAATTTTCAAAGGAAGAATAAAACAGAAAAGGGGTACACAAGAAGAAAGTGTTTTTCTTGAAGATTTAATGTAGACATTCAAAAAAAAAAACAAAAGGGGGTACACACAGAAAAAAGGGAATTTTTAAGATTTAATGTAGAATTCAAAGAAAGAAGAAAAAGACATAGAGATGTACACACAAAAAAAGTGATTTTTTTAAAAATTTTGAGACATTCAAAGAGAAAAAAAAAACAGAGAGATTTTAACAAGGAAAGTGATTTTTGAAGATTTAATGGGGACATTCAAAGAGAAAAAAAACATAGAGGGTACACAAAGAAAGTGATTTCTTAAAGATTTAAAGACATTCAAAGAAGAAGAAAAAGACATAGAGAGGTCACACAGAAAAAAAATTTTTTGAAGTTTTAAATTTGTAGAATTCAAAGAAAAGAAAAAAACAGACAGAAAATGTACACAAAAAGGGTGATTTTTAAAAGATTTAATGGAATTCAAAGAAAAGAAAAAAAAGGGGTAAACACAGGAAGAAAGTGATTTCTTGAAGATTTAATTTTAGACATTCAAAAAAAGAAGAAAACAAAAGGGAGGTACACACAGAAGAAAGTATTTTTAAGATTTAATGGACTTAAAGGGAAAGAAAACATAGAGGTACACACAGAAAAAAGTGTTTTTCTTGAAGATTTAATGGACATTCAAAGAGAAGAAGAAAAAGAGATGTACACAAAAGAAAGGGATTTTTTAAGTTTAATGTAACTTTCAAAAAAAAAAAAGAAGAAACAGAAGAAAGTGATTTTTTGGAAGATTTGGGAATTCAAAGAGAAGAAGAAAAAGAAATTACACACAAAAAAAAGTGATTTCTTAAAATTTAATGTAGAACCAAAGAGAAAAAAGAAAACAGGGGGTACCACAAAAAAAGGATTTCAAGATTTAATGGGGACATTCAAAGAGAAAAAAAGAAAAATAGGGTACACACAGAAAAAGTGATTTTTTTGAAGATTTAATGTAGAATTCAAAGAAAGAAAAAAACAGAGAGAGAACACACAGAAAGTGTTTTTAAAGATTTAATGTAGACATTCAAAGAAAGAAAAAAAACAGAGAGATGTCCCACAGAAAAAAAAGTAATTTTTGAAGATTTAATGTAGACATTCAAAGAAAGAATAAAAAGACAGAGGGGGAACACACAGAAGAAAGAAATTTTTTGAAGATTTAATGTAGACATTAAAAGAAAGAAAAACAGAAGATGTACAACAAGAAAAAAATTTTTGAAGATTTAATGGGGACATTCAAAGAGAAGAAGAAAACAGAGAGGTACACACAGAAAAAAATTGATTTTTAAAGATTTAATGGGGACATTCAAAGAAAGAAAAACAGAAAAAAACCAGAAGAAAGTATTTTTTTAAGTTTTAAGGGGACATTAAAGAGAAGAAAAAAAACAGAATAGGGGATGTACACAAAAAAAGAATTTCTTGAAGATTTAATGTTAGAACCAAAAAAAAAAAGAGGGTACACACAGAAAAAAATAATTTTTGAAGTTTTAATGTAAATTCAAAAGAAAGAAAAACAGAAAAGGGGTAAACAGAAGAAAGTAATTTTTTAAGATTTAAGGAGACTTAAAAGAAGAAAAAAAAGAGGGTACAAAAGAAGAAATAATTTTTTGGGGTTTTTAATGTAGAATTTAAAGAAGAAGAAAACAGACATAAGTTACACAGAAGAAATATTTCTTGAAGATTTAATGTAGACATTCAAAGAAAAAAGAAAAAAGAAGATGTACACACAAAAAAAGTGATTTCAAAGATTTAATGTAGACATTCAAAGAGAAAGAATAAAAAGAAATGTACACAAAAGAAAGTGTTTTTTGAAGATAAAAAATTGTAGAATTCAAGAAAGAAGAAAACAGAGGGGTACACAAAAAGAAAGTGATTTTTGAAGATTTAATGTAGACATTAAAAGAGAAAAAAGAAATTTAAAAAAAAAGTGATTTCTTAAAGTTTTAATGTAGACATTCAAAGAAAAAAAAAACAGAGAGGGGTACACACGGGAAAAAATTTTTTGAAGATTTAATGTAGAATTAAAGAAAGAAAAAAGAATAGAGAGGTACACACAGAAGAAAGTAATTTCTTGAAGTTTTAAAGGGTGACATTCAAAGAAAGAAGAAAACAGAGAGGGTAAAAAGAAGAAAGAAATTTTTAAAGATTTAATGTGAATTTAAAAGAAAGAAAAAAAGAGAGAGGTACACACAAAAAAAGTGATTTTGAAGTTTTAATGTAAATTCAAAGAAAGAAGAAAAAAGAGGTACACAAGAAGAAAGGATTTTTTTGAAGATTTAATGGGGACATTCAAAGAAAAAGAAGAAAAAGAAAAGGGGGTACAAACAGAAAAAAGGGTGATTTTTAAAGATTTAATGTTAAATTCCAAAGAGAAAAAAAAACAAAAGGGGTACACACAGAAGAAAGTAATTTTTTTGAAGATTTAATGGGGACATTCAAAGAAAAAGAAGAAAAAGAGGGGTCACACAAAAGGGGGGATTTTTAAAATTTAATGTAGACATTCAAAGAAAAAAGAAAACAGACATAAGATGTACACACAGAAAAAAAAGGGGGATTTTTTTGAAGATTTAATGGGGACATTCAAAGAAAGAAAAAAACAGAAATTACACCCCGAAAAGTGATTTTTGAAGATTTAATGTAGAATTCAAAGAAAGAAGAAAACAGAGAGATGTACACAAAGAAAGTGATTTCTTAAAATTTAAGTAGACATTCAAAGAAAAAGAAGAAAAAGAGGGGGTACAAAAGAAAAAAGATTTTTTTAAAATTTAAATTTAGACATTCAAAAAAGAAGAAAAAGAAGTTTACAAAAGAAGAAATAATTTTTGAAGATTTAATGGGGAAATTTTCCCAAAGGGGAAAGAAAAAAACAGACAGATGTCACACAGAAGAAAGTGTTTTTTGAAGATTTAATTGGACATTCAAAGAAAAAAAAAAAACAGAGAGAAACAGAAAAAAGTGATTTCTTGAAAAATTTTAATGTAGACATTCAAAAAAAGCAAAAGGTACACACAAAAAAAGGTGATTTTTGAAATTTAATGAGAATTAAAGAGAAGAAGAAAAAGAAAAAATACACACAGAAAAAAGTAATTTTTGAAGATTTAATGTGTAGACATTCAAAGAAAAAAAACAGACAGGGGAAACACAGAAAAATTTAATTTTTGAAGATTTAATGTACTTTCAAAGAGAAGAAGAAAACAGAGAGGTACACACAGAAGAAAATGATTTTTTAAGATTTAATGAACATTCAAAGAGAAGAATAAAAAAAGGGGAAATTTTAAGACAGAAGAAAGTGATTTCAAAGATTTAATGTAGAATTCGAGAAGAATAAAACAGAGAGAGGTACAAAGAAAAGTAATTTCAAGATTTAATGTAGACATTCAAAGAAAAAAAAAACAGACGAAGATGTACACGAAAGGGGGTAATTTTTGAAGTTTTAAATTTGGGGGAATTCAAAAAAGAAAAGAAAACAGAAAACCCACAGAAGAAAGGATTTTTAAGATTTAATGTAAACATTAAAAGAAAGAAAAAAACAAAGAGGTACACAAAAAAGAAAGTAATTTCTTAAGTTTTAATGTAGAAATTAAAAAGAGAAGAAAAAAAGAAAATGTACACACAGAAGAAAGTGATTTTTAAGATTTAATGAAATTAAAAGAAAGAAGAAAACGGAGAGGGTTTAACACAAAAGAAAGTGATTTCAAGTTTTAAAATGGAAATTCAAAGAGAAAAAAGAAAACAGAGAGGGAAAATTAAAAGGATTTCAAAGATTTAAGGGTGACATTAAAAAAGAAGAAAAACAGACATGAGGGGGAAAACACACAGAAGAAAGGGGATTTTTTTGAAGATTTAATGTAGACATTCAAAAGAAAAGAAAAAGAAATTTAAAAGAAAAAAGTGTTTTTTAAGATTTAATGTAGACATTAAAGAAGAAAAAAAAACAGAAAATGTACACAAAAAAAGTGATTTTTTGAAGAAAATGAGACATTCAAAGAGAAAAAAAAGAGGGGTACACACAAAAAGGATTTCTTAAGTTTTAAAATGGGAATTAAAAGAGAAGAAGAAAAAGACATGAGGGGTTTACACACAGAAGAAAGTGTTTTTTGAAGATTTAATGTAGACATTAAAAGAAAGAAGAAAACAGAAAATGTAAAACAAAAAAAAGTGATTTTTGAAGTTTTAAATTTAGACATTCAAAGAAAGAAAAAAACAGAGAGGGGGAAAAAGGGAAGAAAGTATTTCGGAAGATTTAATGTAGACATTCAAAGAGAAAAAGAAAACGAGAGGGAACAAGAAGAAAGTTTTTTTAAGATTTTTAGACATTCAAAGAAAGAAGAAAACAGAAAATGTACACACAGAAGAAAGTGATTTTTTAAGATTTAATGTAGACATTCAAAAAAAAGAAAAAAAAAGAAAAAAGAAAAAGGGGTCAAACAGAAGAAAGTGATTTTTAAAATTTAATGTGGACATTAAAGAGAAGAAAAAAACAGAGAAAAGGTACACAAAAAAAAAGTGATTTTTTGAAGATTTAATGGGGACATTCAAAGAAAAAGAAAACAAAAGGGGTACAAAAGAAGAAAGTGATTTTTTAAAATTTTAATGGAATTCAAAGAAAAAAGAAAACAGACATAGAGATGTCCACACAGAAAAAAGTGATTTTTAAAGATTTAATGGGAACTTAAAAAAAAAAAAAGAGGGGAATTTACAAAGAAAGTGATTTTTTAAATTTAATGAACATTCAAAGAAAGAAGAAAACAGAAGATTTTACACAGAAGAAAGTGATTTTTTTGAAAAATTTAGACATTAAAGAAAGAAGAAAAAAAAGGTACAACAGAAAAAAGTGTTTTTTGAAGATTTAATGTAAAATTTTCGGGAAAAAAGAAAAAGAGAGATGTACAAAAGAAGAAAGAAATTTTTTGAAGATTTAATGGGGAATTTTCAAAGAAAGAAAAAAACAGAAAATTACAACAAAAAGAAAGTGATTTTTTAAAAGTTTAATGTAAAATTTTAAAAAGAGAAAGAATAAAACAGAAAAGGGGCACACACAGAAGAAATTTTTGAAGTTTTAAATTTAGACATTCAAAGAAAAAATAAAACAGAAATTTACACAGAAGAAAGTGATTTTTAAAAAGATTTAATGTAGAATTCAAAAAAGAAAAAAGAAACGAGGGTACACAAAAAGGGTGATTTTTTGAAGATTTAATGTAGACATTCAAAGAAAAATAAAAACGGGAAACACAGAAGAAAGAAATTTTTGGGAAGATTTAATGTGGACATTCAAAGAGAAAAAAAAAACCAGGGGGGGTACACACAGAAGAAAGTGATTTTTTAAAAGTTTAATGGAATTCGAGAAGAATAAAAAGAGAGGGTACACAGAAGAAAGTGATTTCTTGAAGATTTAATGTAGAATTAAAAGGAAGAAAAAAACAGAGAGAAAAAAAAGAAAAAGAAATTTCTTGAATTTTTAATGTATTCAAAGAAAGAAAGAAAAAGACAGAAAATGTACAAAAGAAGAAAAAAATTTCTTAAAATTTAATGTAACATTCAAAGAAAAAAGAAAAAGAGAGGTCCAACAGAAAAAAGGGATTTCTTGAAGATTTAATGTAGACTTTAAAAGAAAGAAAAAAAAAAAAGGGAAAAACACTGAAGAAAAATTTTTAAAAAATTTAATGAGACAAAAAGAAAGAAGAAAAAGAGATGTACACACAGAAAAAAAGTTTTTGAAGTTTTAAATTTAAAACCCCAAAAAGAAGAAGAAAAAGAGGGGTACAAAAGGAAAAAAAAGTGATTTTTGAAGATTTAATGGGAACCAAAAAGAAAGAAAAACAGAGAAAAATTTACACAGAAGAAAGTGATTTTTTTAAGATTTAAAAGAACATTCAAAGAAAGAAGAAAACAGAAAAGAGAGGTAAAAAGAAGAAAAGTGTTTTTGAAGTTTTAATGTAGACATTAAAAGAGAAAAAAGAAAAAAGAGGGTACCCGAAAAAAGTGATTTTTTGAAGTTTTTGGGGAACATTCAAAGAGAAGAAGAAAACAGAGAGATGTACACACAGAAGAAAGTGATTTTTTTAAAATTTAATGTAGACATTAAAAGAAAGAAAAAAAGAGAGAGGTAAACAGAAGAAAGTGATTTTTGAAGATTTAATGGGACATTCAAAAAAAGAAGAAAACGGGACTAGAGGACAACAGAAGAAAGTGATTTCAAGTTTTAATGTAGACATTCAAAGGAAAAAAAAAACAGAAAATGTACACAAAAAGAAAGGATTTTTAAGATTTAATGAGAATTAAAAGAAGAATAAAACAGAGGGGGTACACAGAAGAAAGTGTTTTTTGAATTTTTAATGTAGACATTCAAAGAAAGAAGAAAACAGAGAGGGTACACACAGAAGAAAGTGATTTCAAGATTTAATGTAACATTAAAAGAAAGAAAAAACAGAGAGTACACACAAAGAAAGTTTTTTTAAAGGGAATTTAATGTGGAAAATTCAAAGAAAGAAAAAAAGAGAGGGTACACACAGAAGAAAGTGTTTTTTAAGATTTAATGTAGACATTCAAAGAAAGAAGAAAACAGAGAGAGGTACCCCAAAAGAAAGTGATTTCGAAGATTTAATGGGGACATTCAAAGAAAGAATAAAAAGAGAGGTACACACAGAAGAAAGTGATTTCTTGAAGATTTAATGGAAATTCAAAGAAAAAAAAAGAGAAAATGTACACACAAAAAGAAAATTTTTGAAGAAATGAGACATTCAAAGAAAAAAGGGAAAAAGAATAGAGGGTTAAAACAGAAAAAAGTGATTTTTAAAGATTTAATGTAGTTCAAAAAAAGAAGAAAACAGAGAATTTTTGGAAAAAAGTGTTTTTAAGTTTTAAAAATGTAGACTTTCCCAAAAAAAGGGAATAAAACAGAGAGAGGTTTAAAACAAAAAGAAAGTGATTTTTGGGAAAGATATAATGTAGACATTCAAAGAAAAAAAAAACAGAGAGATGTCACAAAAGAAAGTGATTTTTTTGGGGAAGATTTAATGGACATTAAAGAAAAAGGGAAAAAAGAGAGAGGTACAAACAGAAAAAAGTGATTTTTAAAGATTTAATGTAGACATTCAAAGAAAGAAGAAAACAGAGAGGGTACACACAGAAAAAAGTGATTTTTTGAAGATTTAATGTAGACATTCAAAGAGAAAGAAAAACGAAAAAAAACGTTTTTGAGGTTGTACTTCAAAATATTCTACTGCACCCAAAACCCCAACAAGGAATTTGATGAAACTGCATATAATGGTTTGTATTAGGTTTTGTAGAAGAAATGAAAATGTTTATGAAAAGATAAAACCTTTTATCCCATTTTTGTGTTCCCTTTTTAAAAATGGTAGGACCTTTTTACAACAAATTAAAAAAAAAAAAATTTTAAACCAAGTTAAATTTTTAAACGCTGAAGGAACACTTCCCATAATTTTTGCATAGACTAAATGATGGAAGGCACACTTACCAAAAACTTTGGGGATGACAAAATGATGGAAGGCACACTTACCAGAATTTTTTGGGATAAAACAAAAATGATGGAAGGACATTTTCCCAGAATTTTTGCAAGACTAAATGAGGGAAAAGGCACATTTAAACAGAATTTTTTGCATAGACTAAATGAGGGAAAGGGAAACTTACAAGAACTTTTTTTATAGTTTAAAAATGAGGGAAAAACACTTCCCAGAATTTTTTGGATAGACAAAATGAGGGAAGGGCACATTTAAATAATTTTTTTGCATAGACTAAATGATGGAAGGAACATTTACAGAACAAAAGACTAAATGATGGAAGGCACACTTACCATAATTTTTGCATAGACTAAATGATGGAAGGAACACTTCCCAAAAATTTTTTAAAGGACTAAATGATGGAAGGAAACTTCCCAGAATCTTTATAGATAAATGAGGGAAAGGCAATTCCAAAAATTTTATTTGAAGATTAAATGAGGGAAAGGAAATTACCAGAACTATTTGCATGACTAAATGAGGGAAGGCCCCTTACCAGAACTTTTTTTGATAGACTAAAGGGGATAAAGGACAAATGAAAAAAGAAAGAGAAAAATTCCCATATTCAAGAAAAAACAATGTTTTTGTCAATGGTAAAGGTAATGAAAGGGGTCTTTTTGACCCGGGCTGGTCTCTCTTGATCTGTTTGGTCTCTCGATCCGCTTTTTTTGACCCCTGGTCTGTTTTTTAAAGGGGGTGCTCCCCCCTCAGGGGCTTAAAGGTTGTCCGGGTTTTTTCCCCCTTGGGGGCCCAAATTCTTGATTTTTTTCCAAAAGTCCTGATCCCCGGGTTAGGTAAAATTCAAGCCCCTTAGTCCCATCGGAAAAGGGGACGATAAAATGGGGTCAGTGTTTAAAGCCCCGAAAAAAAATTTGGGAGTTCAAAATTGAGAAAAACAGGCGGGAAAACTGCTGCCCCGGAAAATTTTGGAGAACAGATTAAAAAAAAAATTCCCTCATATATATTTTTAAAAAATTTACTTGGGAACCTTCCCGGTTCAAAGAGGTTGTGCACCCGGGCCGGATCTTCCTGTGTAAAAAAGGGATTGGAACATGGTTATTTCACAAGTGCAATGGATGGTCTTATCAATAAACCAAGCATGTAATAAAAATGTAAAGAAAATTTTAATCAAATGTAAAACAAGTATGTAATCAAATGTAAGATCAATTTTTAATCAAAAAAAAAAACAATTATGTAAAAAATGTAAGAAAAGTTTTGTAATCAAATGTAAGATCAATTTTTAATCAAAAACCCAAAAAATTTTTAACAAATGAAAAAGATCAATTTAATCAAAAAAGAACAAGTATGAACAAAAAGACCCCAATTTTATGTAATAAAAATCAAAAAAATGTAAAAATTTAAGAAAAGAAATTAATCAAATGTAAGATCAATTATGTAATAAAAAATAAAAAACAATTATGTAAAAAATTAAAACAAGTTTTAATAAAATTTGATAAATATGTAATCAAAATGTAAGATCAATTATGTAATCAAAATAAAAACAATTATGAAAAACAAATGTAAGATCAACTAGGGTAATAAAATGAAAGATAAATTTTAACAATCAAATGTAAGATCAATTATGTAAAAAAATTAAAAATCAATTATGTAATAAAAATAAAAAAATTTTTGTAAAAAATTAAGAACAAGTATGTAACCCAAATGTTAGATCATAAAATCAAAATAAAAACAATTTTTAAAAAATGTAAAACAAGTATGTAATCAAAAAAGATCAACTAAATCAAAAAAAAAACAATTATGAAAATAAACGAAAGATAAAGTATGAAAATCAAAAAAATCAATTTGAAATTCAAAGTAAGAAAAATTTAAAGGGTAATGTACTGAATGATATACGACATGATGCCATGACTCTGTTAGTGTAGAACAAATAAATTCAACTATTTTTTCTTATATCATATATACCTTCTTCCAGAAAGGGGATCTGAAATATCACTATCGGGGAGTCAACCATTTGCCAGCTTCTGAAAAAAAAAGTTGGGGAACCCCTCACTTTCCCTGAAGTTTGTATATTTTGTATTATTAATGAAAAAAAAATTTTTTTTACGTTTTTTTTGGAAATTATATTTATCAATTTTGTTATTTTTTATTTTTTTTTATTTCTTTTTGGAATTAGTTTATATAAATGAATTTTTTTTTTTTATTTGTTCATTTATAAAACATTTTTTTTTTAAAAATTTATTCCCCAAACCCAGTTTTTCCAATGGAGGCCCAGCAGATTTTTAAAATTAAAGGGAATGCTGATGTGGAAATTGGCTGCAAGTTCTGGAAACCCCTTTAATGCCCAACCCAAACAGTTTATTCTACCCAAAGATTACATCTGCAAACAAGGTCACCAAAAGGTGGGTATGTGTCCCTGAGATACATATATTTTTTTTTCCCATTCAAAGCAATGGAAAAACTATTATCTATTATCTTTCCCAGATGGATGAGGGAAATTTGGGTTTGGGTCCACTCTCCTTTTAAAGGTAGGGGTGCGGGGCCTTTTTTTGCTCCACCAAGATGAGCCCCTTTGTTGGGGTTAAAACCCCTTTGGTTTTTTAGTGCAGCTTTGTTTTGTCTATCCATCTTTATTAGTTTTCCCTTGGCTCATCCCCAAATCTTTTTTGTCTGTTTTTATTGGTGGTTAATTTGTACCCTTTCATTAAATGCCCGAACCCTACATTTGTTGTCTTTCAATAATTCAGTGCATGAAGTTACAATGGCAAACTACTGAACGTAAAATGGTGCCTAGAAAACAACAACTCGTTTACTGAAATTTAAATTGCGTCCTGTTAAAGGATACCCCATGATTTTTTTAAAAACTTATTTTTTTTAAAATTTCGGGCAGGATCTAAAAAAAAAAGATATCAAACCCCAAAAAGGTTCCGAATTTTTAAGAACCTGGCCCCCGTTTTTTCGGGATTAAATGAAAGCGTTGCAATCCTGAGCTCCTTTTTCACCCCGAGAATATTTTTTTCATTTTTTTTGATATTTGAAAAAAAAATTATGTAAAATTGAGCCAAACACCCCCAACATGTTCTTGGGGTTTGGGATAAAAAGACATTTTAAGTGACGGTTTTTGGTGTAACTATAAAAAATTTCATTTAAAGTTTTTTCCATGTTAAAAAAGATGTGCAAAATTTTGTAAAGAAATGGTCCCCTCTAAAAGTATAAAAAAGAGCAAGTTGTTGAACTTTTTTAAAATGAACTGAGGATAAATTGGGATTTAGAATATGATTATTCGAAAAAGGATTGGGAAAGTGAGATAGATGACCCTTTTAAAACCAATGAAGAATTGTTTTAACGATTGAAAATTTTGCTTTATATTTAATATGGAGAAAAATTTTATAGTTCATAGTTCATAGTTCAAAAGGGGTTATTTTTCCAATTCACTGCAAGGTTTTTAATAATTTTCGCCCCTGTCCAATGAAAATCACACAAAAAGTAACAATTAGAAATTTTTTCCTTTTGGAACCAATTTCCCCAGAATAAAATAGTGTCCCGGGGCCAAAAAAACAACATGCACCCGCATAAAATAATAGGGCCCGCCGTAATGTAGCAACACAAAAATTTCATCACTTGAATTGCAATTCTTTTTGAAGGGGAAAATCAATTATGACAAAATCCAACCTTTTTCTCCCCAAATAACTGGACAAGGGAGAAATTTAGCTTCCCCCAATGGGCTGTCCCCATTTTCTGAATAAAAAACAAACGCCCGGGTTTAACAGCAAAAACATTCCATGAACAATATGGGTTTTTAGCGTTTTTCAAACACTAACCCCCAGCTCACCCCAACGAAACCGAAAAAAAACGACCAAACAGGGTTGAAAGTGGGGTTTTAGAATCAAACAGGGTTTTGACTTGAATGGCCTCCCCCATTCCTCCCTTGCTGGCCCGATTTTTTTTAAAAGGGGAAAAATCCACATATAAAGGAAAATTAAGGGGCGTACAAACCCCTATTAAAACAAATAAATTTCCAAAATTATTTTTTAAAAATAGATAATAAATTGGGGAAAAACCGGAGATGATAAATTTAAATTAATAACAAATTATAAAACTTAAAAGTGATAAAATTTTCGTGTTTTTTAAATAACCAATATGGGTGGGGTTTTTAGGGGCTTTTTTGGGAAAGATTTTTAAGGGACAGGGGGTCCCGGGTTCAAAGGGTTAATTGCTCTTTGATTTTTTCCCAATGTCTCAGCCCCCCTTCTCAGAAAAGGCCGCTGCCTGCCAAAGTATTGCACAAAGCACAAACACCCCAGCTCAGGCAACAATCTAGGAGTTCTTAAAAAAAAAGCACATGGGAAAAAAAAATGCACAGTCTGGGTTGAACCATTATCCTTTGGGAAAACAAAAACAAAAACTGAACCAATTTGCCCAGAGACACCCCCCTCCCCCCACCCCCCCTTTCCCCCTAAAATAGGCCAAATACATTCCAAAAGTTTTGGGGGTTAATTTATGGGTGATACTTTTATTCTTCTTTTCTGTTTGTTGTATTGCCCGTTTTATGATAAATCATTAAGTCAATTTTGGCATCCCCGATTGATTTTTTTATGACGGCCCTTTTTTTATCGTTTGGTTCCCCCCGCTAGTCAGGCAAACCCTCACCCGAGCTACTTGTAAAGATCCCCGTATCAGGTTTAAAATCCAACCCCCTTCTTGGGGAAACCAACAGTTTTGGGGGCCCCAAACTGGAAAAAAAACCATGGGAAATTTTTGACCGGGGGCACTAAAGGGTGTTATTAATTTTAACCCGCATCCACCCTAAATTTGTTTGTTTGTTGTATTTTTCCAGATAACCACTGACATTCCACCATTTGTTCTCTAAAAATTGTTTAAATTTTTCTTTTAAAATATTTGATTTTATATGTTTTGATTTTGCAATAAAAAATAACCTTAATGGAAAAATATTTTTTGAAAAATGTAAAGGCTATGGAATATATTTTTTAGAAAAACAAAATCAGAGCTGGGGAAAAATTTTTACCTACTACGTAAGAGTTGTAGAATAGATTTTACATCCCACTACATAAACTTTCAATTTAAAACCCAAATATATAGATTCTGTGAATAAATTTATAATTTTTAGAAAAGGGAAACAAAAACAAAAAGGATGAAATCATTAATTTTTTTAACATCAATCAAGATTGATGTCAACAACCCCGTGGAATTGATACTTGTATGAAAAACTACCGGGTTTTTATATATGCAAGTATAAATTTATTTTACAGTTTTTATATATGCTAATTAAAAATCTACTTCATAACGGGTTTTTATATATTTGTATAAATATCTAAAATTCATAAAAGTTTTTATATGCTAGTATAAAAAATCTACTTCATTACAGTTTGTATATATGGGTTTTAACCTCTACCCATTACAGTTTTGTATATTTTCAAGGGATAAATATCTACTAAAATACAGTTTTATATATGCAAGATAAATATCTACTTTTATAAAGTTTTGTATATATGCAAGATAAAATACTACTATTACAGTTTTTATAATAATATAAATATCTACTTTATAACAGTTTTTTTATATATCAAGTATAAATATCTACTTTTATTCGGTTTGTTTTATGCAAGTATAAATATTTATTTTTATAACAGTTTGTTTTTGCAAGGGATAAATATCTACTTCTATAACAGTTTTATATAGTTAGTTTATTCCCCTTTTGAGCCCAAAAAAGGGGACATAAAACAGAGGTTTTAGATCTCCTTTTGGGTACGGTTCTTTCAGCAGTTTGAGATCCGTATGGTTTTTAAACCCCCCAAATTTACTTTTTTGTTGGGTGGTTCTTAAAAGTTTTGGGCTTTTGGGCTTCCACGTTTTTTTTTTCCCAAACCACAAAGGGGCCCTTTCCATTAGTCTCTTTTTGTCGCCCAAGAAATGACCCAAATATTTCCAATTCCTTTCCCTTTTAATATTTTTATAGGGGTTGGGTTTCTATCTCTCACTGTGTTTTTGAAAAAGAAATCACCCTTTTTTTAATAATTTTCATGACATTTATTCCAAAGCTGTCCAAATTTCATCCCCAAATTTTTTTTTTTTGGGGTTTCCCCAAATTTTTTACAAAAGAGGTCCAATTTTTGAATACACATGACCTAAATAATTTAACTTTTGGGATATACTAAGGTCTTGGAAATTTCAAAAAATTGGAAATTTTGAAGGCAATTTGCTGTTTAACAAAACAGAGTTTATTTCTTTTCCTTTGTCTCCGTTGGTTTTACACTTTTTCTACCCAAATATGTAAAATGTTCAAATTTCTCCAGTGTTTGGCCATTTATTACGATGTTGTCTGGGGGGTTCTTGGGTCCAAAATTTGGTCTTGGCAGGGTTTAATTGGAGAAACCTTTCCAAATGTGCAAGATTCCCGTTAGTTTGTGGGTTGCTTGTGTGGTTGAATTCAATATGGGCCCCGCATGGAAAGTCCAGATCAAATTTGTCTCGTTATTGGGGATTTGATGCCTAGTTGATCATCTTTATTTTCGCTATCCCTCTATAAAAATCCCAAAAAACATAGGTGACATCACCAAGGGCCCTCTTCACCAATTTAGGCGCGAACCAGTCTGAGTTTCCTGCATCTGTTTTACACCGGGTGCTTCAGAATAGAAGGCTTTTTTAATATTGATGTACTTTTTCCCGGAAGCCGAGGTTTTTAAGAATCTCCCAGAGAGTAGAACGAGAAGACTATCAAATGCTTTCTGGTCTATAAAAATTTTTCAATAATTTGGGGACTGGGAAATTAAATTTATTCTTCTATAATGGATCCCAAACGTGAAGATATGATGCAAGTATAAATATCTACCATTACTATACAATGTATATATGCTAGTATATATAAATTTTTTTATATTACTATACAATTTATATATTATATATTTTTTGAAACAACAGATAGTAAAGGAGTTAAAATATCCCTTTTTGATGCAAAAATTGATCCACTTTGCACAAAAAATGATGCCGGTTGGGAAACCCCGACCAATGTGCACTTGATGCCCAAGCTGTTGCGGTGGGTTCCTTTTTTCAACTTTCATGTTTTTACAAATATGATTTTTTTTCAGCATTCTTTATTTGTTATTTTGGGGGAAAGCGAAAAAGGGGGGGGACAAAGGCAATGTTTTTTGGAGCGGCCCATTATTCAAGGACAAAACGAAATGTTATTTAGCAAAATTTTAAAATGTCATAATTTATATGGCCCCAAAGGTTCTGCCAAACATCAATAATTTATTTGAAACATGAGGTCGCTGCCAAACATACAATTTATTAAAGGTCATAGAGGTTCGCTGAAACATGCAAAATTGATACTTTTTTAGGGTACTGTTCTAAATTGCCATGATCTTTGGGAAATTAAAGGTTTCATTCAACCGATATTCCAAAAATAAAATTTCACAAGACATTTTATTTATTACCGAAGGGCTTTTAAGACAGCCTTTATTTCAGATGGTATACCTCAGAGGCGGAAAAGGGAAAAAGTGACATCTCAATACATTTAATGGGTTTTCTAGGGAAAAATTTGGGGAGGAAGGGAAATAAAAGACTGGGGAGAGGGCTATATAGGGCAAACTTCTAAAAAAAGATCTCCCAAAAATGGGCCCCAAAATATAGAGCAATAATGTTCCCCGTTTACCGGTAAAATTAAGCCGAATCACCCCCAGAGACTCAAAGCTACAGTTGCAGAGTTTTCATAAAGAAAAGGCAAGGTTTAACCAAAACAGGGGTTCCCGCACTGGGGGAAATATTGATGGTTTTCATAGTGGGGCAGACTGGGGGGAAATAAAAATTGATGATTCATAGTTGAGAGAGCATCAGGGGGAATCCCTTTTTTATCAAATTTGTCGATTATGAAAAAGGATTTGATAGCCTTAAACAGAAAAATAAATCTATGGCATTATGGTGTTTCCCGAAGCCCCAACCTAAAGAAAATGTATGAGGGGACAATGGTTTGAGTATTGCATGAAGGGAAAACTGACAGCCAACAACCCAATAAAGAAAATGTATGAGGAAAAATGGTTAGAGTATTGATGAAGGGGGGAAATGACAAAAACCCAACCAATAAAGGAAAATGTATGAGGAGACAATGGGTTTGAGTATTGATGAAAAGGGAAAAAAGACACAACCAACCTAATAAAGAAAATGTATGAGGAACAAAAGGTTAAGTATTGATGAAGGAAAAAATGAAATAACCAAAATTTAAAAAAGAAAATTTTATGAGGGGACAATATTTGGAAAATTTTATGAAGGGGAAAAAAGACAGCCAATTAAATTTAAAAAAGAAAAATTTTGGGGAGAAATGGGTTGAAATATTGGTGAAGGGAAAATTTACAGCCAAACCAACCTAATAAAGAAAAAATTTTGAGGAGACAAGGTTGGAAATTTTTGAAGGAAAACTGACAGCAACCAACCTAATAAAGAAAAAGTATGAGGAACAAAATTTTAAATATTGATTTAAGGAAAACCCGACAGCCAACCAACCTAATAAAAAAAATGTTAAAAGGGGACAATGGTTTTGAGAAAGGGTGAAGGAAAAATGACAGCCAACCAACCTAATAAAGAAAAAAAGTATGAGGGGACAATGGTTTTGAGTATTGGATGAAGGAAAACGCACAACCCAAACCCTTTAAAAAAAAATGTTTAGGAAAGGCAAAGAGTATTGCAAAGGAAAAATGAAGAGGCCTTTGAAATAAAAACAGGTGTGAGACAGGGTTTCCTTTTTATCACCCTTTTCCTTTTTGGGTATTGACTGGAAAAGAGGGTAACAACGAGGAGAGAAATGGGGAAACGTTGGGGCCAGGGTACGCCCCTTAAAGGTTTAGATTTTGCAGGGAAACTAGCACCTCTCCACAGCCATCAACAGATGCAAAAAAAACAGCTTTAATGAAACAATTTCAAACAAACGGCCCGACTATTCTTTGGGGAAAAAAACCCAAAAACCCGGGGAAATTAAATACAATTCCAGAGGGCCCGAAAATTTTCTGGGGGATCACCCTTTGGGGGTGGACACATTTAAAATCTGGGGAAATTTATCAACATTCAACATGGCTCAGATGAAGATGTTTGGATTAGAATAAAAAAAAACAAGATTAGCATTTGCCATTCCAGGAACAGATGGGGTTTTGGGAAAGATCAGGGAAAAAAACTAAGATAATGATATATAACTCAAATGTCAATTTTCCTTCTATTGGGGGGGAGCATGGAGAAAACTAAAGGGGGAAAACCAAAAAATTAAAATGTTCATCAATAGATGCCCCCCAAGGGATCTTTATCTCTTTTATGAAGAAACACAGGGGAAATGTGGGAGAGGGAGGGCAAAAAACAGGTGGGAAAGGAAAATAAAAAAAAGAAGGTGGCATGGATAGGGAAACACCGGGAAAACCCCCTTTCAGCATCATGAGACAGGCTTTTTGGGGGGAACCCCCGGGGAATAAGGGGGAAGACCAGGAAACCTTTTGGGGCGGGGGGTTTGGGAAAGGGGAAAGCAAGAAAATGGGAGGTGGAGAGATTTTAAAAAATGGTTTTTTATTTGGGGCTTAGAGGGGCCCTTTGGGTTTGGGGCCTATGTCCCCTAGGGGGAAAAGGGGGTAAAGAAAATGAACAAACCCCGAATTTTTTCCTGGGGGATGTTAGTTTTTTACTGCAGTTTTTGAAAAAATCTATATCGATGTTAGTTTTTACTGCAGTTTATGTAACAAAACCATATAATGTTAGTTTCTTTACAGTTTGTAACAAAAAATATATCAATGTTAGTTTTACTGCAGTTTATTTAAAAAAAAAATATATTTATTTGGGTTTCTTTTTTAGTTTATGTCAAAAAAATATTTATGTTAAGGGTTTTTTATTTCAGTTTTTTGAACAAAAAATATCAAAAGTTTTTTCGTTTATTTAAAACTATATCATGTTGGGTTTTTTACCGCAGTTTATGTAACAAAAATATATTGATGTTAGTTTTTACGCAGTTTATGTAACAAAACTTTTCGATGTTGTTTCTTACCGCAGTTTTTGTAACAAACATATGATGTTGGGTTTTTTCTACGTTTATGTAACAAAACTATTCAATGTTAGTTTTTATTTCAGTTTATGTAAAAAACCATATCAGTTGGGTTTTTTAATACAGTTTTGGGAAAAAACTATATGAAGAGGTTTTTACGCAGTTTAAAAACAAAAATATATCGATTTGGTTTTTTACCCGGGTTTTTGTAAAATCTTTTATCGATGTTAGTTTCTTTTCTGCGTTTTGTAAAAAAATATATTGATTTGGGTTTTTCTGCAGTTTTTTGTAAAAAAACTATATTGATGTTAGTTTGTTACTACAGTTTATGTAAAAAAACCAAACGATGTTAGTTTCTTTCGGTTTTTGTAACAAAACCATATCGGGTTAGTTTCTTACTGCAGTTTTTTAACAAAACTATATCGATGTTAGTTTCTTTCTACAGTTTTGTAACAAAAACTATATCAATGTTAGTTTCTTACTACAGTTTATTTTAACAAAACTATAAAACGGGTTAGTTTTTATTTCAGTTTATGTAACAAAAATATATCGATGTTAGTTTTTTTATTTCAGTTTTTGTAAAAAAACCATATCGATGTTAGTTTTTACTACAGTTTTCGAACAAAACTAGTTTTTTTTATAGATGTGGGGTTTTTGGGCCCAAAAATAGATTTTGATTACATCAAAATATTTGTACAACCCCCTTCAAACGTTGTAAGATGAATTACTGATATAATTTAAGGAACATAAAACACAACCTTTTAGCATACATCTACAAGGTTTTACTGAAAATAGTGTTAATCTGATTGGTTATAGAGAAAATCTATTAGATCTGTTGGTTATAGAAAGGTTATTAGAACTGACTAATACCCCCGCTGAATGTCATTGCGGGATAACTGATATTTTTTTTTGGGACCTTTCAGCTAGGGAACATGCACTTATGTGGGGGTATTAGAAAAAACAGGCCCAGCTTAAAATTCAGCTGGTTGTCCAAGAAACTGTGTTGGGTTGGGACATCTTGTTCATTTAGATATTTGTTATATTTAACTTTTACATTTGGGTTTTTTTATATATTTGTTATATCTAACTAAAGAAACTTTTTTTGTTAATATATTTTATTTTTAAACTAACTATGACATTTTTGTTTGTTAATTTGTATTTGTTTTATCCCATGACATTTAGTTTGTTAAATATATTTGTTATATCTAACTATGACACTTTTTTGTTAATAAAACATTTTTTATCTAACTATGAAAATTTGTTTGTTAATACAGTAAAAGTTCGTGGTAAAAAAATTTTTGTAATGGGGGCTCAAATTTTTTGGTTGCAAAAAGAAAGGGGATTAACCATACTCGAAAGCCATCATAGAAAAAACTACTAACAGTAATTAACTTTTAAAAAAAAGTATCCCTCATTTTCTGCAGAAAATTCCCATAATTTGGGTGTTGCAGAGGAGCGAAAGTGCATAGGGAATTTTGCCAACTGTGTGTATAACCGAAACCTAGAAATATTTCAGCTTTAAGCAAACCGTTTTAAAGTGTCCAAGTTTGTTTAAACTTCCTGGGCGGGTGGGGTTTTATATTGTTTTTCTCCTTTTTTTTGATGATATTTTTGCACCCCCCACAACTGCTTGAAAAATAACCCGATTCCTCTGGGGGAACACACAGCAACATCTTATCTGCACCAATGAAATTTCAAAAAAACCCAGGGTTTAACGTCTTGAAGAAAATCCCATTGGCCCTGAGAGGTGGGTCGATTCCCTTTTAACTCTTCGGGGGGGATTAATGTTGGGATGTCTTTCCCGGGTTTTCTAAAGCAGTTCCCCCAAATGTTTTTATGGCACAGATTTTGGGGACAGTGATAGGGTTTTTTAATTTAGCACACCCAACCTTTGGGGGTTAAAGTGTTGTTTTTAAAGCGCAAAGACTTTTTCAGAAATTAAAAAATAAACCTTCATAAAACAATAATGCCTTTATCTAAAGGGGTGAAGGCACTTGTTGCATTTGGGGGGAAAAATTTAACCTTTTCGTTTTAAATTCGGGTCGGTATTTTTGGGCCAACACCTGTCCATTGTCAAAGAAAGTCTATTCTGAGCCACTATTCGACTGTTAATGAAGGGCCACTTACGAAATGATGTGCTGTCGATCCAAGCCCTTTATGGGAGTAGATGCAAAGGGAAAATTTTCGATGTTCAAATTTTTTAAAAGTGGTTTTTTGGGCTTGCCTATCACCCATGGGGGTGTTTATCCCGTCGCCCCCCCTTACATACAAGGACAACAGTTAGGCGTTTTTATCGCGCCCACCATGGGACTTGTCACCTTTTTTTCGAGGGGATGTTGGAAAAAGATTGTAAAAAAAATCCAAATTTGTCCATATTGTACACATCACCCCAGGATACTTTTCCCCTCCCCGAAAATCCCTTCCCCAAACCCGTTGTTTTTCCCCTTTTTCATCAACTTTATTTGCTTCCCCACAAAAACTTTCTGATGAAATTGAGGGCCCTTTTTTTAACGTACCCCCAAAAAAGGGAAAGCTTTTTAAAAACTTTAAAATTTCCAAAATTTTTGGGAATCTCATTTCTTTTGACTGAATTATGGGGCCAAAATTTAAATTGGGAAATGGCAAATGGTTGGGGGCCATTTTAAAATAGCTTGATATTTTTTAGTTTGGGCCCCCTTTTAAGTAAGGGTTTGATTTTTTACGGGGGAAACTAATGCAACAGCATTAAAATTTTTCCCCCGGTCCTTTTAAATACTGTGGATAAGGTAGACTTGGCAACCCCTACTGTTCAACAATTGTCTTTTCTTCAAGACCACGTCTACTTTCCTTTTGAATTTTAGTTTTGTTTCCAGTCTATACCTGTCTGCTTCCCCTTTTGACATGACTCCCTTTAACTGACTCTATTCTTTTTCTGTCCCATCTGGGGAAAATTTTTTCACCAGGGAATTTTTCAACTGGAATTTCATTTTTTCCCCCTCCTCCCTCCTCTCCTTCCCCCAACCCTACTTTTCTAATTGGGTTTCCCCTTTTAAAAATTCCCCGTACCTGTAATAAAAAAAAAAGTACCCAGAGCTTCTACGTTGTAACTGATTCCTGGGAAAGCAAATTTAGTTCCACAGACTCCTTCCACCCCCGGGGGATTAATCTTTCCCGCTGTCCAAAAAAGCTTTGTGTAATATTAATGTTTTACCTATCTCAAACTCAAGGGCATTCCTTTTTCACTTACTGGGCATCCACAGGTAAGAAATTTTGTGTTCCCGATCACTAAAATGAAAAGGGTTTTTAAAGGGGACAAAAAACATTGTGAAACTTTGGGTTCAGGTTAAAAAGAATAAAATTGGGGGAGGGACTAAAAATACAGTTAAAAATTTGGGGGTTGAAAACTGTTATTTACCGAAAAAAAGACATTTAAAGAAGGACCACATTTTTTTCTTGTTAACCGGGTGTTGGCGGGTTCAGTTTTTTAAAGGGGTTTACTGTTTTAAATTTTTTATATCCAACTATGACCTTGGTTTGTTTAATATAATTTTTTTTATTTAACTTTTGACATTTAGTTTGTTAAAAACCCTATTTGTTATATCTAAAGACACTTAGTTTGTTAATATATATTTTTTATATCTAACTATGACATTTAGGTTTTTAATATATATATTTTTATATCTAACTATGACATTGGGTTTTTTACCATATTTTTATATTTTAACTAAACATTTTTGTTTGTTACTTATATTTGTTATATCTAACTATGACATTTTAAATTTTTTTATTTTATATATTTTTATTCTAACAAAGAATTTAGTTTGTTACTATATAATTTTTTTATATCTAACTATGACATTTAGTTTTTTTAATATATAATTTGTTATATCTAATTTTGACATTTAGTTTGTTAATATATATATTTTTTTATTTTCTAACTTACATTTAGTTTGTTACTATATTTTGTTATATCTAACTATGACATTTTGTTTGTTAATATATATATTTTTATATCTAATTATGACATTTAGTTTGTTACTTTTAAATTTTTATATCTAACTATGGATTTAGTTTAAATATATATATTTGTTATATCTAACTAAGACATTTAGTTTGTTCTATATATTTTTTATCTAACTATGACATTTAGTTTGTTAATAATATTTGTTATATCTAACTATGACACTTAGTTTGTTAATAAATATTTGTTACAACTAACTATGAAATATTAGTTCTAATTATACTTGTATCAAACCGAAAAAATTTGTTTTTTTAACAATTTATGATTTTTTAAGGGGGTGTTCTTCTCTCTTGGGGACTACTGTTGGGCGAAGACACTAAAGTTAACTTTTAAAACAATCCCGCGGTTTTCGGGTTTTGGGAAATTTTTTTGTACAAATGAACTGGATGCTTGAGGGGGAGATAGAAATGTGTTTAACCAATGAGCCACAAGAACCGTCAGTATGGATACATTTTGACATTTTTTGGGAAAGGGAAAACAAATGGGTTTTGGAGATTAGTTATTTGAAAACTTTTTAAAAATAAATGTTTATGAGAAATGAGTTATTTTTAATACTTTAAAAAATAAAAGTTTATGGGAAAAGAGTTATTTAATACTTTAACTCTTTGTGGATAGGACAAAAATTTCTTTTTTCAAGCGCTATCCGCTTTTATAACCCAAAAACCATTTGGGGTGGGGGAAGTAAAAACGGTCCACTTAAAACCCCTTTTTGGGGGGGCCTTTCCACTAAGGTTTAAACAAATGCTGATGAAAATGGTTTAGCTTTGTAATTTTAAAAAAAAATATTTTATATTTTTTTTTTTTCGACCCGGAGTTCCCCCGCGGGGGGATTCCCTTACAATAAGGGAAAAAATCAGGCCGGATTGGTTTTTTAATGGGGCAGCTGGAATTTTTTATTTAGTTGTTTTGACTCTTTGAACGAACAGGTTAAAAAGCGCCGCTGGATAGGGCCACTTGGAAAACCGGAGGAATATAACAAGAAAGGGCCCCGCCTGGGAAACCCTTGGGGCAAACGAAAAAGAAAAAAGGCCGGGAAAAACATAGGCGAGATTTGGGGCGGAGATCCCAACCCAAAATAAAGAAGAGCTGGGGGAGCGCAGGGGAAAAGCTAGAGATAGAAAATTTTTAGGTTGGTTTAGGGGGTATTTCCCCCCAAACCGGGTAAAAAAGGGAAAAAGAGAGAAGGTTTACTTTTAAAACCCCCACCCCGGGTGTGATCAAGATGGACATTAAATTTTATCTTGGGCCCAAAATTGGGAAATTTTTTTTTTTGCTTTTAAAAAAAATTTTGCCAGGCTCAAAAAAACCCGGGAGTGGGTCCCGTATGGTTGTGAAAAAAAAGAGCATCATCATTCTTTTTGGGGTTTAGAGCTGCCGGGTTTTTTCGGTTTTATTTAAAATTTTTTATGGGGAAAGGTTTCACCCCTTTTTCCACGATCAAGTGGGGGCTACACATTAATCTTAGCTAAAAAAGGGAAGCCAAAATATGAAAAAGGAAAAACTGGATATCCTAAAAGGGGGGAGCCATCAACCACAGTAAACGAGTTGTTGATTTTCAGGCACCACTTATACGTTTAGTAGTTTAAGTTTTCTTGAACGGTGAGGTCTATTTTTTCCTTTTTTTAAAAAACCCACGGGAAAGAATTTTTTTCCCAAAAATTTCCCACCATGGGTTAACCAGGATTTCCCGGTTGGACCCTTTTCTACCGCTTGAGCTACAGGGTGCTCAAATTATTGTAATATAAAACAAAAAGGTTAGAAATTTGTTATTTTAATATGTTTGATTTGGGAAACTGAAAATTTTCGGGTTTAACATACATGATTCTCTTTCTCTTTCATCCCTTTCATGATTCTCTGGGGATTTCCCCCATATGATTTTCCTTTGGCCACATACATGATTTCTCTCTTCCATCCTACAAAAATGATTCTCTCTTCCTGATCCTCAAACATGATTTCTCCTCAAGGATCCTACAAACATGATTCTGGGAAAATTTGTTAAATAACCAGATTTTTTCATTTCACAAAATGTGACATTAGTTAAGATAACCAGATTTGATATGTAAAATGTGACATTAGTTAAAATAAAAGATTTTATATAAAAAATGTGACATTAATTAAGATAACCAGATTTTTTCATATGCAAAATGTGACATTAGTTAAGATAACCAGATTTTTTCAAAACAAGTATGTGAATTAGTTAAAAAACCGGGGTTTTTCATACGCAAATATGTGACATTAGTTAAGATAACCAGATTTTGCATACGCAAAAATGTGACATTAGTTAAGATAACCGGGTTTTGCATACCCAAATATTGGGCATTAGTTAAGGAAACCCGATTTTGCATAAAGCAAATATGTGAATTAATTATTTAATATGTTTAACATAATATATGACCTTTTTAAAAAGTGGGGAGACGGTTTTGGGTTTACATTTTTTTGTCGCGGCAGGCCCGTCGGTTTTAATTTAAACCATAAGCCCTTTTATGACTTTTTTTCTGTGTTATGTCTGAGGGTGAAAACAAGGAAAAAGGGGTTTCTTTCTAGTTGTACCTTTTGCCCTGGGAAAGATATGGGGGAAAGTGCCCCGCCCCCAAATTTAAAAAAACCCTCTTCCCTTCAAACCCCTCTCTTCCTCCACAAACCCTCTTTTTCCCCCACAAACCCTCTCTTCACTCTACAAAACACTTCTTCCTCAAAACACTTTCTTTCTACAAACCCCCCCCCTTCACTCACAAAACCCCTCTTCCTCTACTGTTTTTATCCAAAGGAAAAAACAAGGTCAATAAGTTTGATATCATGCAGGGGGTGCCATTCACTTTACCAGATCCTTTTTAAAAAAGGGTTTTGTGTGCTCATTTTGAATTACAGGGCCCCGAAAGAGTCCTTTTGTTGTTATTTTTTACCCCTCCCTTACGGGGTGGGTTTTTTTTTAGAACCCCCGGAATTAATGATTTTCACTTTTTTTCACACATGCGTGTTGTAGAAAAAAAAGGGGTTTTTAGACCCCAAATCTACAAAAAACCTAGGGCAAAAAAATTTTGTTTAGTGCTGAAAAAACCCCCAACAATCAGGTGTGTAGTGCTATGTTTAGTGGGTGCAGAAATCTCAAACGACTCTAGGTGGGTAGTGCCATGTTTGGGGGACTCTTTCTCAGGTGAGTTTATTGGTCATTACTCAGTATTCCCATTTCTAAGGGAGTAGAAATTTTAAAAACATCACTGATTGATCATGTGAGCATGTGATTATAGTCCAAAGGGGTTTACTTCAGCGAGTGCCTGGGGGGCAACCACCCGGTTGGGCCCCTCTTTTTTGACCCTTTTTTGATTTTCCCGGGGAAAAGAAAGCAATGACCTGCACAGACAGATGTTTTTATTCACTCAAAAAAATAATTTTTGGATACTGGGAGTGGGGGTTGCGCCTGCTGCCTTCCTTTGGGGTTTAACCGTTTTTTGTCCCCCCTCCAGACTGTTTAACACACAAGCTTCAATAAATATTAAACAAAATTTAACATAGATGATTATTATTCTACAATTAAGGAAAAAAAAATGTCAGCTATAACCAAATAATTCTCCATCATTAATTACCTCCCATTAATTTGTAAAGTGTTTTTTTTTCAGAAATCACTGGGGTCATGATGTGACCCCAACCAAAAAGTCTGCTGGATATTCTTATGTTTTAAAAATTTTTATACAGATAATTTTTTTTGTATTGTAAATTTACAGAGAATAAAAAGGCCCCTTTTTGATTTCTTTTTTTTGTTACATTACTTGTTTTTGTTCATTACTCGTCTTACTGTTACATTATCCCTTAATGTTACATTACATGTCTTACGTTCATTACTCGCCCTTTCCGTTTAAAATATCTTATTTCCATGTTATATATGTTACTGTAAAATTTAAATTTTTTTAAATCCCATTGTCCGGGTCCCAATCCCTTTTTTTGTCCCAAACCGCTAAACTTTTTTTAAACAAAACCAAAAAAAAAATATGTGTTTCAAATGTGGCACCATGTCCAAAAACCCCCAAAAAAAAAAAAATTTTAAAATGCATAATGAAAAAGAAAAAAGAATGGAGCATCCGGCCCAAAGAATGATTCGGGGAACATTAAACAACAGAAACATAGAAAAACCTTTTTTGAAGAAGACTTATTTGTCAGAGAATATGGCAGTCTAATTTTAAATACAAACATAAGATAGGGGCAAAAAATTTTTTTCATTTCTTTTAAAGGAAAAGGGGAGCGTAAAATTTTTAAACTTGTTTTAATTTTAGCATAGGGAAAAATCCAACCCCCCTTTCCATCTGGTCAACCATGGGGACAACTTTTATAAGAAGGGATGTCTGGGCAACCACTGGGGACAACTTTTTTTGAAGGAAGGGAAAATGGAATATTTTGGACAAAACCTTTTAGGAAGAAAAGACGGGAGGTATTGAAGGGGGTGCAGAGGGTTAAGAAAGAGAGGACGACCCCCAAAGGGGATCCGGAAAGGGAACCCCCGCTAAGAGGCACCGAAAATCGGTTTAGTTCCATGGATGAGATTTTTGGTTCCCGGATAAGGGGGTATGGGGAAAAAGGTTTCAGGGCCCCATGTAAAATATAAGAGTGCGAGAAATTTTTATTATAGAAAAGAAGTTGGGGGTTAAAAATATTTTAATAAAAAATAATAGAAAATATGATATATTTTGTTTGACAAAAATAATTTAATAAAAAAAATAGACTGCAGTCAAATTATTGATGAACGACTAAATATCAACACATGAGGTAATGTAGTTATAAGACAGGCACTGCTTTGGAACCCGCAGGAAAGAGGAATGGGGGAAGGCCTAGACATACCTGGAGAAGAGAACGGAGACTGATACTAAAGGATGATAAAAGTGGAAAGAAATGGCAGGAGAAGGGAAGAGCTGTGCTCTATGGAGAGGTTAAAGGTCAAGAAGAATGTAGTTATATGTCTAATAATAAGCAAACGTAGTCAACCGAAATACCTTGACAAAGCAATTTAGGCAATAATGCAATAAAGCTGCATATAAAATTGCAATTCCATAAAACATAGAACGTTTGCTAATTTGATGAGGACATCATAGACCTATCGGGCCAAAGGCTCATGGCGACGGGCAGGCCAGGGTTGCAGCGAAGGGGCGTAACCAAATTGCCTCTCCACGTGGTGACCCGGGAAACAGATTTGGGTCTGGTCGGGCAAATGGGGCAGGGATCGGGAGAATTTACTGGTAGTGGTGCAGGCAAGTATGAAGAAATGCACGAACTCTCCCGACGTCCAATCAAATATTGCTGAAGATCTCGAACGAAAAGAAACAGCAGCGAAACGTTTCTGAATAAGTCCCACTCCCCGGAGTAAGGGCCGAACAGAAATCGCCATCTCCGGAGCATGGACTCCATACACAAACTCGACGTGTAAGCCAGGCCCCCAACAAATTACCAGTTTCCGCCGAGGGGAAACATGAAAGGATGAGAGGGGCATCCAGACGAAACGCCCACGCAGGGGCCCAAACCTCGAAGCCTTGAGGAGGGAGCAAACAGCCAACCAGTGGGGGAAAAAGTCAGAGCAACAATAAAAGTCCCCCGGGGAAGATTAGATGACTCCGCATCGGTTTGCAGATACATGTATTTGGGATTTGGCGAGCAAAAACAAGTTGCGTTTATATAACGAAACTACCGCCCTGGGGGAAACGGTGAGATGTTGCGATAACAACATCCCGAAGAACTGAGGGGGGTGATGAACGGAACTGCCAGCCTTGAACAACCGGGCAAGGTATATTGCAGTCACAACTAACATCCCCGGAAGAAATGGGGGTGATGGGGAGCGCAAAACTGTGTGTTGCGGAACATGGAAAAGACCTCTCTTTTTTGTGCCTATTCAGCCTTTTCTTCCAGTCCCCAAATGCAAATTGCCACGCAACCGCGTCTGAAACGAATGTTCCTACCCGATCAAACTCAAAAGTGAACGGTAAGAAAGTTCGACAATGTAAAGATCTGGGAGCTGTCCGGGTCCGAACAATGGCGAAGGCCCATACTTACACGGTGTTTTTTAGAGTAAGACGCTGTCGAGGACAAGTTTTTAAGCCCTGAGAAATGTTTCTAATCCGGAACGACTCACAGTCAGAAAAGGGCTAACAGCGTAACTACTGTCTTTGGGGTAGATCACAAAGCCCAAATATACTGCAAAGCTGATCGAAAGGCGTAGATCCGGGGCCCACATAGTCGGCAGAAAGGATCGTACCCTAGGAAAGTTCACCCTAGTAAATCAAAGCTGTCTGAAACCGGGCGGACGGGCCTAATCACCAAAAAGGCACAAACGACCCGACTTTAGATCACCGTTCTTGCCAGTGGACCAATTATACATCACAATAATAATGATAAAATTAGCCGTGAAGAACGTTCGCAAGAGAGAGAGAGAGACCTATCGTTGGTTGATGAAAGAATTAAGACCTAACGTTAGTTTTTGAAAAACATCATGACTTATCTAGTTGATGAAGTCATCATAGACCTATCGTTAGTTTGATGGTCATCAAAACCTATCGTTAGTTTGATACAGACATCATAGACCTCATTAGTGTTGATGAAGACATCATAGACCTATCGTTAGTTTGGTGAAAGAATTATACACCTAACGTTGTTTGATGAAAGAATCATGACCTACGTTAGTTTGATATACACCATAGACCTATGTTAATTTCTGGTAAGATCACATGGCTTTTTGGGAGACACAGAAGACTAAAACTCTCAGGCTTGTAGACTGAGTTAGTTGGGGGAAACTTCTACCAGGTAGAGCTGTTGGTAACCACTGAAGTACCCTTTTGTTTCTAGCGCAGACGCCTAGAAACACCACTCATTGACCACCCTTGACAATCTCAAGTAACTGTAGTCCAAAGAGCTACTTCCGTTTTTACCTAGAACAGCCACCGTTGACACTTGTGACCTTTGTGCGGTTTCGTCCAGAGACAGTACTGGAATGACCACCTGCACGGACGACGAGGGGGGTTTGCGTTCACATAAGCGATCTATTTTCATCTGTTTAGTGTGACCTTTGATTTAAAACAGGACGTTCGCGTGATGTGGACGTCATTCTTCCCATGAAGAACAATCGCGTACGAAAAGTGTCGACCTTTGCCAATGTTTGCGTTTGTACGATAAGACAATTCATAACATTTCAGCCTTGCTTTTCTGGTACGCTGATGTTATTCCCAATTAGGAACATTCTAAACCGTTGGGATGCGTGTCGGCACTAGACAATTTTCAGTTTATATTCTGCTTTACCTTCTTAGAAGTACAGTTCCAAAAACGCAAAAAGTAACTTTTGATTTTGCGTCCCCAACATCATACCCCCACACCTTAGTCCTTCTAGGAAGGGCAGCTTTAATCGGGCGCAAGAACACAACTTTAGATTTTGCGCTCGTTCAACATATTGAACCCGGTTGTCCCATGGAGGAAGTTTGTTAACACAAGAACGCAACTTTAGGTTTTGCGCTCGGCCAACTGTACCAACTAATTCATCTACGCTTGGCATCTGGTACAGTCTTTACTGCATTCTTCTTTTGTGTTGCCATGACACGTTACATCGGTCTCAACGAGTCTTGCCGAGAGCGGGCAACTATGGTGCGACCAGGATTCTGGTGACGGGTTTACCCCTAGATACGATTTGTACCATTTATACGATTTCATTACTTCGTTCATTTGTTCTGTATTCATGCACATTTTCCCATCACTGATGTCAGCCGGGAGTCAGGTGTAAGGCGCATACACTCTGGGATTCTGCTTGTCATGTTGCGAGAGATCTCAGCAGCAGACAATACTTACACTCCCTATAAGTGCTTTGATCTCTACCTGTTTAGCCAGCCCACGTCCGAGTTGTTTGCAAGCCCAGTGGAGATGGGAAGAGCTTTATGATGCTTCACAACTGTGGCAGTGTTTCTGTTGTCACTTTTATTTATTGCGCCTGTGATCTAATAACAGTCCGTCCCGACACTGATATCTTCAATGTAGCCCAAGATTTTGTTTGTACACATTTACAATTATTTTTATTCATTGTTGTCAAGCATGATTGATAATGTTTTTGTCCACGTGATGTTGAAGATATAAAAGATATTGTACAATGTTCGAACACTTGATGAGCATTGTGTGTGTGTGTGTGTGTGTTTGATCAACAAACAGCAAAGGGCCCCAAAGATTTTAAAATGGGGTAGCTTTATTAAATCTTTTTCTTCGAACCCGATGTCAGTCAGCCCTGGATGCGTTTTTTGACCCAGTTTAATGAGGCTTACTTACCATTTTACCAGTGTTTTCTCACCTATGCAGTCAGCCATCGTAATCTTTTAGAGATACGAAGATTAGATCCTTCAAGTGATCGTACAGGAAACCTGTTTCCACGAAAACTTGCCTTGAGTCCTCTTACCATGGTACTTTTACGGCCAGTGTTGATTAGTGAATTTGACTTCTATCGGATTTTACCTTTGGAGATTTCTCCACACATGTAAAAAAACTCTTTAATGATCTTTTAATGCCGTATATTTGGGCTTTGATCTCGCCCTAAAATTAACTACTTTGCTGACTGGGTGAGGTCTCCAGTTTGGTGCCTCCAAAAATGCTATGTTCTGTCTTTGTTGGGAAAGTTATGAATCTTCTGTTTATGTTTTTTAAATGTTTTAACATTGACTGCAAGATATCAAAATTTGAGAGAACTTTTTCTGTTCTCTGTCGGGTCCCGCTTTGTGAGAACAACTTACGGTCATCGGGCTATGACCTACGGGTTCTGGTCCGGTTTATCCTGCATCAACGACTTTTTGAAGTATTGATGTGCAACAAGTTACTGTAGAGTTACCCCACCGAGCGTAGTTTCATATAAAAAAGGCCGTCTGTCCAGCGTGTTTGTATCGCGTTGGGCTACGGGTGAGAAGCTCCTTGTGAGTGCGGGTTCAGTTCCACAGTCACCACAGGTTCACCAGATTCACGGTATCGTGGCACTGAACCGAAGGGTTATGATGTCCACGGCACGAGCCGAAGAGCTTCTTCTTCTTCTTGCGATCGCGTTTGATGATTATACCGTTAGACGCGTTTTTATGATGAAGTCGACTGTTGCTGATCTCATCTCTAGTGCCATGTAGTTTTGAATGGTGTTGTGCTTAGGCCAGCATTCCTTTCTTGGGAGGACATAGGGCAGTCTGCAGGACATGTTCTGTGGTTTTTCAGCGGAGCCACAGAGGCACAGGGTTTGGGGACACTCGCAGCCTGTGTAGGTGTTTTGTTCAGTCTGTTATGACTCATCCTGAGTCGGAAGATGATAGTCTGTCCTGTCTGTCAGTGGTGGTAGTCATCGTTGGATGGTTTAGGTTCTTTTCTAATGTTCATGATAGCTTTTTTTTTCCTCAGTATGTGATTTCATTATCTATTTGTTCACATTCTGCTCCCCTTTTAGCAAGTTTGTCTGCCTTCTCGTTACCTGGCACTCCGCAATGCTGAAGAGCTGAAAGCTCAAGTGTTTCTGGATCGGTTAAAAAAAAAAAATAGAAGAAAAGTGTTTGACCGTTTCTCATCTATCTAATTGAGTTCTACGCTTTTAATATGTCATCTGTTTAAATGTCAATGTTCAACTTACTGGTTGTTTAATATGTCATCTGTTAATGTGTCAATGTCCAACTCTACCTGGTTGTCTAAATGTTGGCAACATTTTCTGTGTAGACGGGCGATAGAGGAACAGTAAGACAAGTAATGTAACAGTAAGACATGTAATGTAACAGTAAGACATGTAATGTAACAGTGAGACATGTAATGGAACAGTAAGACAAGTAATGTAACAGTAAGACAAGTAATGTAACAGTAAGACAAGTAATGTAACAGTAAGACATGTAATGTAACAGTGAGACATGTAATGGAACAGTAAGACAAGTAATGTAACAGTAAGACATGTAATGGAACAGTAAGACAAGTAATGTAACAGTAAGACAGAATGTAACAGTGGAGACAAGTAATGGAACAGTAAGACAAGTAATGAACAGTAAGACAAGTAATGAAATAGTAAGACAAGTAATGTAGCAGTAAGACAAGTAATGTAGCAGTAAGACAAGTAATGTAACAGTAAGACAAGTAATGTAGCAGTAAGACAAGTAATGTAACAGTAAGACAAGTAATGTAGCAGTAAGACAAGTAATGTAACAGTAAGACAAGAATGTAACAGAAGACAAGTAATGTAACAGTAAGACATGTAATGGAACAGTAAGACAAGTAATGTAACAGTAAGACAGGTAATGTAACAGTGAGACAAGTAATGGAACAGTAAGACAAGTAATGTAACAGTAAGACAAGTAATGTAATAGTAAGACAAGTAATGTAACAGTGAGACAAGCAATGTAACAGTAAGACAAGTAATGGAACAGTAAGACAAGTAATGTAACAGTAAGACAGGTAATGTAACAGTAAGACAGGTAATGTAACAGTAAGACAAGTAATGTAACAGTAAGACAAGTAATGTAACAAACAAAGAAATCTAGAAAGCTGCCTCTTTTATTCTCTGTAAACTTACAATACAATAAAAGTATCTTGTATATAATTATATATTACATAAGAATATCCAGCTTAGACATTGGTTGAGGTCACATCATGACGTCAGTGATTTCTGAAAATAAACACTTTACAAATTAATGGGAGGTAATTACTGATGGAGAATTATTTGGTTATAGCTGACATTTTTCTCCTTCATAATTTGATACATATAATAATCATCTATGTTAAATGTGTTGAAATTAATCATTTATTAGAAGCATGTGTGTTATAGCTGACATTTTTCTCCTTCATAATCTGAATACATAAATAACATCTATGTATGTGTTGAAATTAATCATTTATTATAAGCATGTGTGTTATAGCTGACATTTTTCTCCTTCATAATCTGATAGATATAATAATCATCTATGTTAAATATAAGTCATGTATTATAAACCTTAAACATTGGGATTATGTTAATTTGATTATTTATGATCGTATGAACATGCCTATTTAAGTGACTGTAATTTTATATTCATTTTGCATTGAGACGTAAAATTTATGTTAACTAATGCAATAGATATGATAATTTACAAATAGTTGTAAAACAATTAATTATATATTTGTAAGATGTCTTATCTCGTTAACTAAGCACACCTCATTTCCAATGCCATTTTGTAGAAACGTCCAACTTGTTCCAGTTAAAATCACAAATTATGTGATAAAAAGGATTCTAATAACTCAGATTACTCTCCTGATGAAAGCACCAGTGATTCTTGAAGTAACTATGCTTGGGTCAGATGAACATTCTGTGTTTCGGTCACTTTGAGTCTGTTTGCAAGATGCGATATAACTTTTTTCCTGATTATTTTGTCTATCAAATATTATTGCGTCTTCATAATTTTGTTCAATAATGTCTTTTACTTGCAATGTTTAGAAATTATATACCTATTAAATGTTTATGACTGATACTATAAGTGTTAGTTTTATGGCTGCTTACTAGATCGATCTCTCTCTCTCTCTTTCTCTCGCGTTCGTTATTTTCGCAATGTTTATCATTCTAATTGTGATATATACACAGCCTTTGCCAAGAACGCAATTTTATGTCACATCATTCAGTACCATTTAGAGCTCTAGCGCTTATCCTTTGATGAAGTGTCCGATTTCAACAAGCGCCATTCTGGTTCGCCTCCGTTAACCTTTGCGTCCCCAGCCAACCCACAAGCAGCATGTTGCTATTTTCTTCAGGGTAGCGATCTGCCCTCCCGGTTGATGAGCGTCCTCTGCTCAGCTAACCTGTCTTTTTATGATATGGTTTGCCTTCCGTCCAATTTGTGTACGGTTTGTCCGCTAGCCTTGATTGTCCCCTAATCCCACTAACAAGACAGCAGTAGTTCCCTGCGAGCGGATACGCGCACTGGCTTCAACCTCTGTTAAGCTCTCCAGTCATCTGCACACCTGACGGTTCGCTCACCCTCACGCCTGCTTCGCTTACCGCACGTTTGCCAACCGGTGGGCCCACCCGTACTTGTCCGCATGCGTGTTCGGTCTGCCCTGTGCATGCCTCTACCATTTCCGCCATTTCTCACCGTGCTCACATTTGCCTCTGGCTGTCCGACCGTGGACTAACTCGCCTCCACCCTCAGATGGGCTAGAGTTGGGCCTAGGGGCCACGTCTCTTCGCTGGATGCATCTTTCACCCTATATGTTTATTATTTCGACCCCCTCCACCCTTTCCCTCAGGGCTCAGTGTTTCGCCACGTGCAACTCAACTCGGAGCCCTACCTTCGACTCGAGTTTGTCCCAGTGACCGACGACTTTTCTCGGATGCACCCTTGATGTTTATCCGTCCGGCTTTTTCCATCGGTCGGGAGAGACGAGCATTAGTAGTCACTCTGGTATTCCGCTCGTCTGTGTGCAAGGATCCAATCCAGCGACTTCTCTGCATCTCTACCTACACCAGAGTAGCTCTCCTCGATCCCTACCTCTTAGCCAGACCGGAATCAATGATGTTACCAGGTTACCACAAGGGGGTTGACAGGATCTTGATTAGGGGCCAGCTCACTTATCCTGGTGCAGCGTTGTCCCCAAGCGCCTATGACCCCTTTACTAGATCAACTCTACATCAACTTTCTTGAATTTTTCTTTAAAATATGAAAATATTGACATTTATAAATTTGATGATTATGCTCTTCAATATTGTCCAAACATGTTTAAATTCATATATATTTTGCAAATATGAAGACTTTAATAAAAGATTTCATTATATTCGACATGCTTTTTTAAAATTTCTTTGTGACTAATTTTTTTTTCATTTGTAAAATAATCTCTTTTTAGACTTAGTAAGGTCACAGATATCACATATTACATCACACTTATATTAAAACCACATATCCCATCCTGATAGTCCATCCAATTAGCTTTCCAACCATATATAACATGCCTATTTTCAATGCAACGAATTTGTATGGTTACTAAATATAGAGCAGGACATAAAAAATATATTTTAAAAACTAAAAACCTAGCAATTGTTAAGGCATGTATTTCAGAACTTTTATTTGCAGACCACCAAGTACTTATTGCAGAAGATGAAGAATCTCTCCAGAACTATTTGAACGTAGTTAATATCAAGGGGAGGAGTACAACATAAAAATAAATATAATAAAGACAGAGACAATGGCAATAAGTAGACAACCACAAAACCTTACAATAAAACTCCAGATCATAGAAACTAAACAAACCAATGAGACCAAATATTTAGGAGAAATTTTCACTGCAGACGGAAGTATCGATAGGGAAAACGGCAATCGATGCGACGGAAAGCTAACCAGGTGCTGGAGCAGTTAACACCACTGTTGTTACATAAAGAGATACCCCCTAATAACTAAAGCAAATCTTATAAAAATTCTGGCCAACCACTGTTACCATTGTCAAACATGGCCAATAACAGCAGCTAATGAGCGGAAGATCATAACGACGGAGATTAGGTGTCTTAGAAGAGCTGCAGGTGTACAATAAGAGACAAAATTAGAAATGAAGAAATCAAAGGAGACTGGATCAAAACCAGTCAATAATCTATAAAAGAACAACAAATTAAATTGTTTGGACACCTGACAAGAATACCCTGGTATTGACTACCACAGATAGCCACACTGAAAAAAGTATAACGAGCACAGAGCAAGAGGAAGATCACGCAAAAGATGGAGCAACGGCATCAAGAACAGTCTTAAGAAAATGAATAACAGCTTACAAAGTGCATTAGAACAAACACACACAAGATTACTACATTTCCGCCCAACACTTCTATAAAGAAGTCAATGGTAGAAGAGAAGAACAAGCAAAACCAAGATTACTACATTTCTCCAACACTTCTATAAAGAAGTCAATGGTGAAGAGAAGAACAAACACAACAAGATTCTACATTTCCCAACATTTCTATAAAGAAGTCAATGGAAGAGAAGAACAAGCACACAAAGATTACTACATTTCTCCAACACTTCTATAAAGAAGTCAATGGTGGAAGAGAAGAACAAGCACACACAAGATTACTACATTTCCTCTCTAACACTTCTATAAAGAAGTAAATGGTGGAAGAGAAGAACAAGCACACACAAGATTACTACATTTCCCCAACACTTCTATAAAGAAGTCAATGGTGGAAGAGAAGAACAAACACACACAAGATCACTACATTTCGCCAACACTTCTATAAAGTAAATGGTGGAAGAGAAGAACAACACACAAAAGATTACTACATTTCCTCCAACACTTCTATAAAGAAGTAAATGGTGAAGAGAAGAAACAGACACACAAGATTACTACATTTCTCCAACACTTCTATAAAGAAGTCAAGGGTGAAGAGAAAAAAACACCACAAGATCACTACATTTCTCCTCCAACACTTCTATAAAGAAGTCAATGGTGGAAGAGAAGAACAAGCACACACAAGATTACTACATTTCCCCTCCAACATTTCTATAAAGAAGTCAATGGTGGAAGAGAAGAACAAGCACACACAAGATTACTACATTTCCCCTCCAACATTTCTATAAAGAAGTCAATGGTGGAAGAGAAGAACAAACACACACAAGATTATTACATTTCTCCAACACTTCTATAAAGAAGTCAATGGTGGAAGAGAAGAACAAACTATACACAAGATTACTACATTTCCAACACTTCATAAAGAAGTCAATGGTGGAAGAGAAGAACAAGCACACACAAGATTACTTACATTTCTCCAACACTTCTATAAAGAAGTCAATGGTGGAAGAGAAGAACAAACACACACAAGATCACTACATTTCGCCCAACATTTCTATAAAGAAGTAAATGGTGGAAGAGAAGAACAAACACACACAAGATTACTACATTTCTCCAACACTTCTAAAAAGGGTAAATGGTGGAAGAGAAGAACAAGCACACACAAGATTACTACATTTCTCCAACACTTCTAAAAAGAAGTCAAGGGTAAGAGAAGAACAAAACACACAAGATCACTACATTTCACCCCCAACCCTTCTATAAAGAAGTCAATGGTGGAAGAGAAGAACAAGCACACACAAGATATACATTTCCTCCAACATTTCTATAAAGAAGTCAATGGTGAAGAGAAGAACAAGCACACACAAGATTATACATTTCCTCCAACATTTCTATAAAGAAGTCAATGGTGGAAGAGAAGAACAAACACACAAAAGATTACTACTTTTCCCTCCAACACTTCTATAAAGAAGTCAATGGTGGAAGAGAAGAACAAACACACACAAGATCACTACATTTCTCCAACACTTCTAAAAGAAGTCAATGGTAAAGAGAAGAACAAGCACACACAAGATTATTACATTTCCTCCAACATTTCTATAAAGAAGTCAATGGTGGAAGAGAAGAACAAGCACACACAAGATTACTACATTTCCCCTCCAACATTTCTATAAAGAAGTCAATGGTGGAAGAGAAGAACAAACACACACAAGATTACTACATTTCTCCAACACTTCTATAAAGAAGTCAATGGTGGAAGAGAAGAACAAACATACACAAGATTACTACATTTCCGCCCAACACTTCTATAAAGAAGTAAATGGTGAAGAGAAGAACAAGCACACAAAAGATTACTTACATTTCTCCAACACTTCTATAAAGAAGTCAATGGTGGAAGAAAAACAAACACACACAAGATCACTACATTTCGCCAACACTTCATAAAGAAGTAAATGGTGGAAGAGAAGAACAAACACACACAAGATTACTACATTTCCTCCAACACTTCTATAAGAAGTAAATGGTGAAGAGAAGAACAAGCACACACAAGATTACTACATTTCTCCAACACTTCTATAAAGAAGTCATGAAAGAAGAACAAACACACACAAGATCACTACATTTCCTCCAACCTTCTATAAAGAAGTCAATGGTGGAAGAGAAGAACAAGCACACACAAGATTACTACATTTCCTCCAACATTTCTATAAAGAAGTCAATGGTAAGAGAAGAAAGCACACACAAGATACTACATTTCTCCAACATTTCTATAAAGAAGTCAATGGTGGAAGAGAAGAACAAACACACACAAGATTACTACATTTCACCCCCAACACTTCTATAAAGAAGTCAATGGTGAAGAGAAGAACAAACACACAAAGATCACTACATTTCTCCAACACTTCTATAAAGAAGTCAATGGTAAGAAAGAACAAGCACACACAAGATTACTACATTTCTCCAACACTTCTATAAAGAAGTCAATGGTGGAAGAGAAGAACAAACATACACAAGATTACTACATTTCCGCCCAACACTTCTATAAAGAAGTCAATGGTGGAAGAGAAGAACAAACATACACAAGATTACTACTTTTCCCGCTCAACACTCTATAAGAAGTCAATGGTGGAAAGAACAAACATACACAAGATTACACATTTCGCTTCAACACTTTATAAAGAAGTCAATGGTGGAAGAGAAGAATAGTATATTGAACACACATATGCATGCACAAACTGTTAGACTAGTTCATTTCAAAATTCATCATCATCAGGTGCTGTTCTCACATCGAAGGATGGCTCAATGAATCTCCAGCATCCTCTGTCTTTCCCCTTTGGTGTTGTACACTGTCAGACTGTAACCTGTCCATTTCTTAAAGTTTCCACCCACTTATCTCTCGGTCTTCCTCTTGCTCTTCTCCTCAACTTTCCCCTCTAGTAAATATTTTATCATGGTGTCATGTCTTTTATGTGCCCAAAATACTTTACTTGTCTGAATTTTATTTCTGTTAATAATTGTTTTTCATCCCCTAGTTTTCCTAAAACTTGTTTATTTGTCTGTTTTCTGTCCATGAAACTCTGCCTATTCTTCATATATCCACATCTCAAATGCATCAATTCTGTCTTCTAACTGCTTGTTCATTGTCCATTTTTCCCAAGCCATACATTAATATAGGATATATATAGCATTTGATCATTCCTTTTTTTAGCCTGTTTGTGATTTGTTTGGATGTCAGTAACCTTTTCATACTATTGAAATTATCCTTGGCCATTCCTATTCTCTTTTAATTTATGTATACATCTGCCATCATCTGTTATCATCTGACCAAGATATAAGAACTTCTCCAGAGGGCAACAATGTGGCAAGACGGCAAGAAATACACAGTCTATAATGTGTACAACCTCCCGGTAACAATTGCATCTTCTCATATCTAAGTGACACATTGTATTCTATACTGATTCTTGCTGGAGATTTCAAAGGACACTTCTCAGGGTTAAAAATATGACCAGACTGGAAAAGCGATTGAAGAAATGTGTAACACAAGCAATCTACTAGTCCTCCAAGACAACACATCAACTCCAACCCTATTACACAGGGTACGCAACACGTTAAGTAGGCCAGATTTGACCATTCTTTCATCTGACCTCCTCCAAAGACACACTTTAGAGGTTCTTGACGGCATAGGAAGTGACCACAGACCTATCCTAACATCTGTACTGACACCATCTCTCAAACGATTTCTACAGAGAGCATGCTATAATTTTAAAAAGGCAAATTGGACAAAGTATCAAGAAACAACAGATAAACTGCTAGGTGAAATAAAGTGTAATACAACAATTGAACACTACTGCACTGTGATCACAGAAGCTCTGCTAAAGCAACCCCCATCTGATTCCTAGAGGATGTAGAAAGAACTATAAACCATTCTGGAATGAAACAATTGCAAAAGTAGTACGAAAGTAGTAATAAGAAGTAGTAGTAAGAAAGAGAACAAGTGAGGAACATTTTGAAGAGAAGCCCACACTAGAAAACAAAATCCTCTACAATAGAAACCAATGCTGAAGTAAAACGGACCGTCAATGCGGCAAAAGAGAAAATGGCACAACACAGTAGCAGATCTTGACGTAGGAAGAAATGGGGTTAAAGCATGGTCATTACTGAGCAATTTGTGTGGAGAAAAACGTCGAAACAACCCCAGGCCTATAAGTACAGATGAAGTAACAATAGTGGAAGATCAAAAGACAGCAGAATTATTTAACAAATACTTGCATCCATTAACATACAAAGAAGGACAAAGACCCCACACATGAGCTCAAGTTAAAAGAACATGCCTGCAGCGCCAATATTGCACTCTTTGAGGACGACTTTACTCAAACTGAGCTCAACAGAGCAATGAAGAAACTAAAACTTCGGAAGTCACCAGGTCCAGACAAAATAGACAATGAGATGTCATCCATCTTGTAATGTTGGTAAAGCAGTGATCCTAGATCTAATTAATAAAACTTGAAATGAGGGTACATTGCCCAAGATATGGAAGAATGCAACAATAACACCTATCTTGAAGAAAGGAAAACCACCTGAAGACGTGAAAGGCTATAGGCAATATCCTCACTCATGCCTAGGTAAACTAGCTGAAAGAATGATTAATCACCGGTTATATTGGTGACTCGAAACCACCAAGATGCTGAACAGTAGCCAAGCAGGGTTTAGAGCAGGACAGAGAACTGATGATCAGATTTTTAGACTGAGCCAAATGATCATTAATGGGTTCCAGGGGGGAAAACACACTACTGCTGTATTCATTGACCTGCAACAAGCATACGACAGAGTGTGGCGAAAAGGATTGCTGGGTAAAATGTTAGATACAGGAATCCATGGTAAGATGTATCGTTGGGTGAAACATCCTCACAGACCGCACAATCCAGACAAAGATCAACAATGGCATCTCTTCCAAGCAGGTGCAGAAGAAAGGTCTACCCAGGGCTCCCACTAAGTTTTACACTGTTCCTCCTGTTTCTGAATGCCATTTCCAAAGTGCTATTGACAGAAAAAGCATTATATGCTAATGACCTGGTCCTTTGGCACACCAGCAAGCACACTGGCTTCAGTGAAAGTGCTAAATGAAGACCTTGACAGGCTCAGTAAATACTGTGAGACATGGAAACTGAAAGTGAACTACACCAAGACAACCTACTTATTTTCACCAGGAGTAAAAGGTAGCAAAGAAAAATAAGACACTAACACTAGATGGTAATATCCTAAAGAAAGAAGATAACCCAACATATCTTGGTGTGACATTGGATAGGCAGCTGTCAGTTAACAAACATGTCCAAAACCTGAAGTTGAAGTCAAAAAGAGACTAAATTCTTAAAACGACTTGAAGTACCTCATGGGCGCAAACAAAAACACACTGAGGCAACTCTAGATCGGTTATGTACGCTCTGTAATGGATTGCAACCTAGCACTGCAGGCAACATGTAGCAAAATAACAAAGGAAGCTCTGGACAAAGTACAGAGCCAGGCAGTGCATTTCATCTCTGGAGGTATGAGATCAGCCTACAGCAGCATGTAAACATACAAACATCAAGCCCTTGCGAATGCGTAGGGAGGCAGCAGTAGTAGAGACAGTGGAAAGATATACAAGACTTAGTAGAAACCACCCTTAACAGATAAATAGTTTGACAACTCTGACCACAGCAAGACGAAGCAAAACAATCCTAGACGTGGCATTAGGGCCCGCAAGAAAAATATCATGCCGGGGAACAGAGAAGAGACACAAATTGCACACACAGAAGTCCCTCCAAATTGTAGTCTCGCCTGACCAAAAATAAACACACTTACCAAAGACATCACCAAGAAGAGCTCAGACCCAGTAGATCTCTGGATGCGGCCCAAGATACCATACTATCTTTCCCAGACGAATGGATACATGTATATACAGATGGCTTAGCTTCAAGGGGACTATAATGCTGGATACGGGCACGAATAGAATACCCAGACAAATCGTGGATGAGATGCAAACGCACGTGGCAAGTACTGTTCTAATTTTGAGGCTGAGACCATTGCCATTGAAGCCTAGTGCACCATCTTACAAACATATTCCAGCTCCATCCTGAAAAACCCAGCACACAGTTATCTTTATTGATGGTAAGTCAGTGCTACAGGCACTAGAAAATGCAAACCCTGAGAGCCCAGCGTGTCAGTCCCTGGCTCTATCCATCAGTTCATTCATCAACACCTTTGCCTTACAGTGGATACCAGGACACAGAAACATACAGGGAAATGAAAGAGCAGACATCCTTGCAAAGGCAGGAGTAAATAGTCAACAGCATGACAGACCAATAACTGCAGACTGCTAAACAAATAATAAGAAGAAACAAAAAGGAGGAGTAGATGAATGAGTGGGCAATGGGCAAAACAGGCAGAGCCCTCTTTAAACACATGTCCACTCCAAATCCCAATGATGCCATAAAACACCTCACACGACAAGAACAAGTCATTATTTTTCCGCCTTAGGACACAACATGTGCCCCTGAATGCTCACCTACATCGCATCCAACCAAAGATTGCCCCAATGTCAACGTGTGACTGCTCACCTACATCGCATCCAACCAAAGATTGCCCCACAATGTCAACTGTGGACTGCTCACCTACATCGCATCCAACCAAAGATTGCTCACAATGTCAACTGTGCACTGCTCACCTACATCGCATCCAACCAAAGATTGCCTCCACAATGTCAATCTGGGACTGCTCACCTACATCGCATCCAACCAAAGATTGCCTTATAATGTCAACTGTGTGACTGCTCACCACATCGCATCCAACCAAAGATTGCCCCACAATGTCAACTGTGTGACTGCTCACCACATCGCATCCAACCAAAGATTGCCCCACAATGTCAACTGTGTGACTGCTCACCTACATCGCATCCAACCAAAGATTGCCCCACAATGTCAACTGTGTGACTGCTCACCTACATCGCATCCAACCAAAGATTGCCCCAAAATGTCAACTGTGTGACTGCTCACCTACATCGCATCCAACCAAAGATTGCCCCAAAATGTCAACTGTGTGACTATTCAGAAGAAACACACCATCTCTTCCAGTGCCCTGCACTCAGTGACCTACGCCACAAGTATCTACCTCCAGACCCAGATGTTGAAAACACTGTCTATGCTAACACGCCACAACTCAGACAGACCTGTAAATTCACTGCCATGGCTGCCTCAAGTCGAAGGGCAAATGCTCAGATGACCGCTGGATAAGAAAAGTACAAGTAAGTAAGAAACTTCTCAAAATGATCTATGTTAAACATATTAAAATAACTCATTTCTCATATCATCATCATCAAATAGCTTGTCCTGAGCAGAACTTTGCCACCCCAACGGTCCTTTGGAATTTCTCTCCATAGGCAGATATCCCGCCTCTGCAGCCGCTGCATGTTCAGACCATCAGTTACATAACGAATCCATCTTCTCTGTGGTCTTCCTCTTCTTCTCTTTGTCGGTATGCCTCTTCCATGATAATCTTCTCCAGCCCCTCGTGTCTTTTTCTGTCTTTTTATATGTCCAAAATATCTCAATTTTCTCTTTCTTATTTGAAGCCATTGTCCAGTTTTCTTTGATGTTGAGTTCTTTCTGGATAGATCTATTTGTTCTCTTCTCTGTCCATGATATACGAAGGACTCTTCTGTAACACTTATATTCAAAAGCACATACATGTTTTTCCATTGCCTTGTTAAATGTCCATGCTTCACATCCATACGTTACCACTGGGAATATGCATGCTCTTAGTATTCTGATCTTTGTTTTCCTATCAGTTTCGTTCCAGACTGTTTTTAGTTGTAAAAGTATTAAAATAAATCATTTCTACCATCATGTACATCAAACATGTTGAAAGTACTCATTTCTACCATCATGTACATCAAACATGTTGAAAGAACTCATTTCTACTGTCATGTACATCAAACATGTTGAAAGTACTCATTTCTACCATCATGTACATCAAACATGTTGAAAGAACTCATTTCTACCATCATGTACATCAAACATGTTGAAAGTACTCATTTCTACCATCATGTACATCAAACATGTTGAAAGAACTCATTTCTACTGTCATGTACATCAAACATGTTGAAAGTACTCATTTCTACCATCATGTACATCAAACATGTTGAAAGAACTCATTTCTACCATCATGTACATCAAACATGTTGAAAGTACTCATTTCTACTGTCATGTACATCAAACATGTTGAAAGAACTCATTTCTACCATCATGTACATCAAACATGTTGAAAGAACTCATTTCTACTGTCATGTACATCAAAAGTTGAAAGAACTCATTTCTACCATCATGTACATCAAACATGTTGAAAGAACTCATTTCTACTGTCATGTACATCAAACATGTTGAAAGAACTCATTTCTACTGTCATGTACATCAAACATATTGAAAGAACTCATTTCTACCATCATGTACATCAAACATGTTGAAAGTACTCATTTCTACCATCATGTACATCAAACATGTTGAAAGAACTCATTTCTACCGTCATGTACATCAAACATGTTGAAAGTACTCATTTTTACCATCATGTACATCAAACATGTTGAAAGAACTATTTCTACTATCATGTACATCAAACATGTTGAAAGTACTCATTTCTACTGTCATGTACATCAAACATGTTGAAAGAACTCATTTCTACCATCATGTACATCAAACATGTTGAAAGAACTCATTTCTACTGTCATGTACATCAAACATGTTGAAAGAACTCATTTCTACTGTCATGTACATCAAACATGTTGAAAGAACTCATTTCTACCATCATGTACATCAAACATGTTGAAAGAACTAATTTCTACCATCATGTACATCAAACATGTTGAAAGAACTCATTTCTACCATCATGTACATCAAACATGTTGAAAGAACTCATTTCTACTGTCATGTACATCAAACATGTTGAAAGAACTCATTTCTACCATCATGTACATCAAACATGTTGAAAGAACTCATTTCTACTGTCATGTACATCAAACATGTTGAAAGAACTCATTTCTACCATCATGTACATCAAACATGTTGAAAGAACTCATTTCTTCAAACATTGTCCAACAAAAGTGTTCTTCTTCATTCAGATCTGCTGTAAGGACACAAGGACAAAGTTTCTATTTATTATTTGGGTAGAGAGCTGGTTTGCAAACAATGCCTTGAGTTAGTAAAGCTACTAGTAGATGTTAAGGGGTTGATTTCAGACAAAACAGTGATGCTTAAAAACTTGGGTACTAGAGCAAAGGCAGCCCTACTGGCCGTCCTAAATATGTCCTGGAGGACAGGCATAGTACCACGAGAATGGAAGGAAGCGATCATGGTACTCCATCCCAAACCAGGCAAAAATAAACTGATCGCGAGTTACAGACCAATAAGCCTCCTAAGCTGCACGGGCAAACTCATGGTGAACATACGGCTATCTTGGCACTTGGAAAGCAAAGGGCTTCTCGTGAACAACAGGAGGCTTTCAGAAGCACCGATCTACAGAAGATCAAGTAATCTATATCACCCAGGAAATCGAGGATGGTTTCCAAGAAAAGAAAACAGACACTGTCAGTTTTGGTAGATATTGAGAAGGCGTTTGACACAGTCTGGAAAGAAGGGTTTAAACTGAAACTCCTCACCCTCGGTATAAAGGGAAGAATGTACAAATGGCTTGATAGATACCTAGAGAACAGAACAACAAGGGTTCAAGTTCAGGGGTACACTAGCATGAAAGCCACATTGAAGCAAGGAGTCCCCCAAGGAGGAGTGCTGTCACCAACTCTTTTTCTAATCTTTGTCAATGACATAGCAACATGCCTACCAAAGCGAGTACACTCTGCCACGTATGCCGACGACCTGGCAATATGGGCGAGGGAAGACTCAATGCCCATAGCAACAAATCGACTGCAAGTTACGTTAAATAACCTGGAAGTGTGGTCAAAAAGTGGAATATGAATATAAAAGCGTCTAAAACCACTTACACTGTGTTCTCCCAGAACAAACATGACCAAAATATTAAACTTAAAGTCAATGGGCAAGATCTTATAGAAAGCAAGACCCTAACATACCTTGGAGCCCATGACTTGGTGCCCCCAAATTGAAAATGCTATGGCAGAAGCGAGACACAGGCTCACAATAGTAGCATAAACTCATGAGTTCCACGTAGAACAAACCAGAGTCCTCAAAACCTCTACTCTGGAAGAGTGCCACCAGTCCCTGGGTATAGCAGTGCAGCGTAGAGCAGTGTATCAACAAGCAATTCGCCAAAGTGAGCAATAGTCAGAACATGCAATGCGCATTATCTAGGAGCATAAGTCCACGCCTATCAAGGCGATGGAAACAATCACAGGCATCCAACCAATGGCAGATCAAAGGGACAGAAAAGTCTTGGTGTTGGCGGAAAAACTTAAATGGCTCAATTCCCACCATATGTACGAAAGAATAGACGGATTCGGAAGGGGAGGATAAAGAGGACCAGCTTCGCAAAAAACGCGAAAGCACTGACCGCGAACCATCGAGTCCTAACCAAACTAAGTCAAATCAATCCCGGGAACTGATATGCCGCCACCGTGGTAAACCAAATGCCGGAACTAAAGGAAACAATCCCAGGCATACTAAAAAGGCCAGCAAGAAAACTTCGAAAGAAGAGCGGCCACAGAAAAATACATATCGACCGAATACCCTGAAATAAGTGGACACATGTGTACACTGACAGGTCGACAAGGAACCGCAATCAGCGATGGTGGAGGAGAAATAGTACTTAAACTCTCAAAGTGACGGTCTGCAAGAAGCGTTTGCCACGAGCAAACTTCTTCTTCTTGGCGTTCGTTCTTTACGAACAATTTAATCACTCTTTGTGATATGTTTGATCTTTGCCCAGAATGTGTATACGTTGCACATTGGTTTGTTAAATACAAGCATATTTCTACACGTTTAGGACATGTGCATCGATTTCAGCCAAACCTCCTTAGTCGACTCTTACGACATGCGTGGCGGGTAACAGTGGTTCTATTCTTTGCACCCCAAAATTTGGGCCCCGGTAACCACTCGGGCGGGGCAAAATGCTCAAATAACTACCGGGCAGAGGCAATAAGAACAGCAGCCAGAAATGATCCTAGAGAGAAAGGCACCTCTCACTAACAAGGTCGTGATATTCCCGATGCTTTATTGGTCATCACTGCTCAAAAATTAGGCAAAACGGAGCTAAATGACCTGAAAGCGACCCTCTGTTTTTGATAGTGCACACACTCAAACGCACCGTCATTCAGTAGATCCCATCACACTGTAACATAAGTAGAAAAGAACATGCAGACAAACTAGCAAAAGAAGGCGGACGACTACCACAGACTGGTCTCGAGATCAGTTATGAGGAAGCCAGAACAACCATCGGCTGGCACTACAGAGACAAATGGACAAAAGACCATCCTTAGCATAACAACAGCGACGGATACTATAGTCGATATACTATTTAAAATTGGCACAACTAGCCTGTGCCCCTTCAAAAGAGCGGACATGACGGCAGAACACGTTCTGCAAGATTATCAACTGATAGCAGGTATAAGAAAAGAAACCTGGCCTCAAAACACAGAGCTTCGCGAGAAGCTGTACGGAAGAACGTATCCCGCCAAAACACGGTAAATTCATGATAAAAGTTGGTTCATCAGTCTAGGACGGATCGAGAGAGAGACAAAACAGTTTATTTTTGATGTCTTTGAAGATTGTGGATTGAACCAGATTTGTCCCTGTACTTTATGTACTTTAAATATTATGACTTTATGTACTTCCGTATTATGACTTTTATGTACTTCCGTATTATGACTTTTTATGTACTTCCGTATTATGATTTTTGTAACAACTTCCGTATTATGATGTATTCATTAAATAGGATGTTTTAGCATTACACGTTGTTTTTTTTAATTATTGAACTGACATCTCAGCACTCTAGGCAAACCCAAGGTGCTCAGATTCTCCCCAACAGATGTCAAACAGTATTGTTATGCATACGGATGGTTCCGCTTGACAAGCTAGTTAAACATACTTCTCTCCTTGCTCCTCAAGCATCCAGTTCTACTTGTGCAATATGTAATTCCAAAATAAATCGATTGATTCAAAGTTAATTTTTAGTGTCCTCATCCAACAGTAGGTAGCCAAGTTTTAGTGTTCTCATCCAACAGTAGGTAGCCAAGTTTTAGTGTTCTCATCCAACAGTAGGTAGCCAAGTTTTGGTGTTTCTCCATCCAACAGTAGGTAGCCAAGATTTTAGTGTTCTCATCCAACAGTAGGTAATAAAGTTTAGTGTTCTCTAATCCAGCAGTAGGTAGCCAAGTTTTAGTGTTCTCATCCAACAGTAGGTGGCCAAGTTTTGGTGTTCTCATCCAACAGTAGGTAGCCAAGTTTTAGTGTTCTCATCCAACAGTAGGTAGCCAAGTTTTAGTGTCCTCATCCAACAGTAGGTAGCCAAGTTTTAGTGTTCTCATCCAACAGTAGGTAGCCAAGTTTTAGTGTTCTCATCCAACAGTAGGTAGCCAAGTTTTAGTGTTCTCATCATGGCGTAGGTAGCAAGTTTTAGTGTTCTCATCCAACAGTAGGTAACCAAGTTTAGTGTTCTCATCCAACAGTAGGTAGCCAAGGATTTTAGTGTTCTCATCCAACAGTGGGTAGCCAGTTTTAGTGTTCTCATCCAGCAGTAGGTAGCCAAGTTTTAGTGTTCTCATCCAGCAGTGGGTAGCCAAGTTTTAGTGTTCTCATCCAACAGTAGGTAGCCAAGTTTTAGTGTTCTCATCCAACAGTAGGTAGCCAAGTTTTCAGTATTCTCATCCAGCAGTAGGTAGCCAAGTTTTGGGTGTTTCTCCTAAATCAGCAGTGAGTAGCCAAGTTTTAGTGTTCTCATCCAACAGTGATGGCCAAGTTTTAGTGTTCTCATCCAACAGTAGGTAGCCAAGTTTTAGTGTTCTCATCCAACAGTAGGTAGACAAGTTTTAGTGTTCTCATCCAACAGTAGGTAGCCAAGTTTTAGTGTTCTCATCAACAGTGGTAGCCAGAAGTTTTAGTGTTCTCATCCAACAGTAGTGGCAAGTTTTAGTGTTCTCATCCAACAGTAATTGTGAAGTTTTGGTATTCCATAATCCAACAGTAGTATGAGTTTTAGTGTTCTCATCAACAGTGGTAGTAAGTTTTAGTGTTCTCATCCAACAGTAGATGGCAAGTTTTAGTTTTCTCATCCAACAGTGGGTAGACAAGTTTTAGTGTTCTCATCCAACGGTAGGTAGCCAAGTTTTAGTGTTCTCATCCAACAGTGATGTAGCCAAGTTTTAGTGTTCTCATCCAACAGTAGGTAGCCAAGTTTTAGTGTTCTCATCCAACAGTAGGTAGCCAAGTTTTAGTGTTCTCATCCAACAGTAGGTAACCAAGTTTTTAGTGTTCTCATCCAACAGTAGGTAGACAAGTTTTAGTGTTCTCATCCAACAGTAGGTAGCCAAGTTTTAGTGTTCTCATCCAACAGTAGGTAGACAAGTTTTAGTGTTCTCATCCAACAGTAGGTAGCCAAGTTTTAGTGTTCTCATCCAACAGTAGGTAGACAGGATTTGTTCTCATCATTTGGTAGGTAGCCATTTTAGTGTTCTCATCCAACAGTAGTGTAAGTTTTAGTGTTCTCATCCAACAGTAAGTAGCAAGTTTTAGTGTTCTCATCCAACAGTAGTAGCAAGTTTCAGTGTTCTCATCCAACGGTAGGTGAACAAGTTTTAGTGTTCTCATCCAACAGTGGTGTGGGTTTTAGTGTTCTCATCCAGCAGTAGGTGAGTAGAGTTTAGTGTTCTCATCCAGCAGTGGTGGCCAAGTTTTAGTGTTCTCATCCAACAGTAGGTAGACAAGTTTTGAGTATTTCTCATCCAACAGTAGTGGCCAGAAGTTTTGGTAATTTTCTCATCAACAGTAGAAATTTGGCCAAAGTTTTAGTGTTCTCATCCAACAGTAGGTAACCAAGTTTTAGTGTTCTCATCCAACAGTAGGTAGCCAAGTTTTAGTGTTCTCATCAACAGTAGGTAACCAAGTTTTAGTGTTCTCATCCAACGGTGGGTAACCAGAAGTTTTAGTGTTCTCATCCAACAGTGGTAGCCAAGTTTTAGTGTTCTCTCGTCAACAGTAGGTAAGACAAGTTTTAGTGTTACTCATCCAACAGTGGGTAGCCAAGTTTTAGTGTTCTCATCAGCTTATTAGGTGGCAAGTTTTAGTGTCCTCATCCAACGAAATTATCCAGAGTTTTAGTGTCCTCATCAACAGTGGGTAGACAAGTTTTAGTGTCCTCATCCAGCAGTAGGTAGCCAAGTTTGATATATCCAACAGTAGGTAGCAGCCAGAGTTTTAGTGTTCTCATCCAACAGTAGGTAGACAGGTTTTAGTGTTCTCATCCAACAGTAGGTAGACAAGAGACCGAAGACCACCAACTTACAAATCACAAATTGTTTTTTAAAAAAAAACTAATTTTTCATGTATAATAAAGAAGTATAAATTAGAACTAATATTTCATAATTTATGTAACTTAAGTATATTTTAAAAGCTCAGTAAGTCTACAAAGTTATGTATAACAAAATATTATAAAAATAACAACAAGTTACAGTGGCAACTTACGATTTATAGGACACGTGTGGCTGGTCACCCTGTACCTTTTAGTCAGTCTTGGATTATAATACGCACTACCATATGTGCATGTTATTAACTGCAAGTCCCAAGCAAAATATCAGTTATACCAAGCATGACAATGTGTATTAGTCAGTTCAAATAGCCTTCTCTATAACCAATTAGATCTAATAGACTTCTCTATAACCAATCAGATCTAATAGACTTCTCTCTCTGTAATCAGATCTAATAGACTTCTCTATACTTAATCAGATCTAATAGACTTCTCTGCAACCGTCAGATCTAATAGACTTCTCTATAACCAATCAGATCTAATAGACTTCTCTATAACCAATCAGATCTAATAGTCTTCTCTATAATCAATCAGATCTAATAGCCTTCTCTATAATCAATCAGATCTAATAGACTTCTCTATAACCAATCAGATCTAATGGCCTTCTCTATAACCAATCCAGATCAAGCACCTGTGCTACAGTGAAACTCAGTAGATGTAGTGCTATAAAGTTGGGTTTGTATTTACTAAAGTATATATTAATTCATCTGTACAAATGTGTGCTCAGTTGTACACAATATCTTCACCTAATCCAAGAAGTTAGAGTTTGGGCCTAACAACCCATATCTATAAACAAAAATAGTTTTCCTAACATAACCTGCAGTAAGAAACTGGCATCACATTTGGGAACAATGTCAGAACTATGTTGTATTTGGTCTTAATTTGTAAAACTGTTAGGCGATTGAGTAAAGACGGTATAGGCAGTATCTCAAAGTCTCATAACAAGGTCTCAAAGTCTCCACATAACAAGGTCTCACCAGTCTCATAACAAGGTCTCAAACTAGTTTCAAGTCTCACATAACAAATTCTAAAACTCGTTTTCAGAGTATATCATCACCAGTTCTCTACTTCAATGGCAATCTCTCCATCACAGTTCTCAAACCAATGTTTCAGTCTCTCACATCACCAGTTCTCTAGCAATGTTCAGTCTCTCACATCACCAGTTCTCTTACATCACCAATTCTCTAACCAATGTTCAGTTCTCCATCACCAGTTCTCATCACCAGTTCTCTAACCAATGTTCAGTCTCTCCATCACCAGTTCTCTTACATCACCAATTCTGCTTAGTATTCAGTTCTCTCACATCCCCACCAGTTCTCTCCATGCCAGTTCTCTAACCAATGTTCAGTCTCTCACATCACCAGTTCTCTCACATCGCAGTTCTCTCACATCACCAGTTCTCTCACATCATAATTCATCTCACATCACCAATTCTCTAACCAATGTTCAGTGACAATAAAATATATACACGGTGTAGACATGAAAATATAAGAATGGGACGTAGGACAATAATGTCAATCATCCGCGAATGTACTCATATGACTACAGCCTAGCAAGAAAGATAGGACCACTTTGAAGTTATTTGTGGAACAGTAAGAAGACCAGACTTATGTCTAATGCATGCATGCATGCCTGATATTTTGAACAGCTGGAGTTGCCGAAGCGTCATCTTTCCCTATCTCTACTTTTCTGATAAACTCCCGGAGGAGTGCATGTATGACGTCTGGTATCAGTTCTGATGCAGAAGCTGCTTGAAGGGCATTACATGATGCCTGACCGCCGTAGAGCCTCCACCCCGAATATGTAGGCTTGATGAATGACCAATGACTTGAAGAGACCAGCAGACTTCTGTGTGATAATGACCAATGAGATTCTGAAGGTAAGACCCGCATTCATTGTCGCTAGATCTGCAATAACATTCTCGCTAGATCTCACAATGATATTGTCGCTAGATCTCACAATAACATTGTCGCTAGATCCATTCAATAATATTGTCGCTAGATCTCACAATAATAATGTCGCTAGATCTCACACAATAACATTGTCGCTAAAATCTCACAACAACATTATCGCTAGATCTCACAATAACATTGTCACTAGATCTCACAATAACATTGTCACTGAATCTCCACAATAACATTGTCACTAGATCTCACAATGATATTGTCCTTTAGATCTCATAATAACATTGTCGCTAGATCTCACAATAACATTGTCGCTAGATCTCACAATAACATTGTCACTAGATCTCACAATAACATTGTCACTAGATCTCGATAACATTATCGCTAGATCTCATAATAACATTATCACTAGATCATCCACAATAACATTATCACTAGATCTCACAATAACATTGTCGCTAGATCTCACAATAACATTGTCGCTAGATCTCGTAACAAATCAGGGATTCAATAAAACAGACTTCATTTTAAGCATGAAAGTTAGAAAAACCACACACCGCAGGAGTCCAGGAACGATTGTGCACTCTTGGTCAGGTTCAACTTGAGATCATCCTTTGTGCAGAAGTCCGGAGTAAACGTTGCATCGAAGAAGCAAATGGTTATACCATTTACTATCTGTTGTTTCAAACAAATATATAATATATACATTGCATATTAATAGAAGTAAATATTTATATATGGCATTTTGTCTTACAGACAGTCAATTAACAAAGTGTTTTACTGTGACAACTTCTGAGTTTCGCTTTTTCTCTCTTGTCGTTCAGCTCGTATATAAAAGTCTTTTCTCAAAGACTCTGCGCCCACTACGTAATTTGACTTTCCACACAAATTTGTCATCAGCTAGTCCCTCCCATGTGCTGGGATCTATAGAAAAGTTTTCATTGAGGCTTTGCAGACATCTTTATATCTGAGCAGTAGTCTGCCTGGTGCCTCTTCCCCTCGAAAGTTTACAAACAACATTTGTTTTTGGTATGCGGCAAGTTCCATTCTTCTCCATGTCCCAGCCATCTTAGTCGTCTACTGCTATCATGCCCATGATGGAAGGCAGGTTTGCACGTTGCAGCACTTCAGAGTTGGTTATCTTGTCGTACCACCTGATGTTCATAATCTTGCGGAGACATCAGAGAAGGTGAAAGATGTTAAAGTCTCCTCGTGTCTTGAGTAGGCTAGTATCCATGTTTCTAGGCCATATAGTAAGAGACTAATTACACAGGCTCGATATGTTTGAATCTTTGTCTGCAATGTCAGTTTTTGTGTTGTCCAGGCTCCTTTGATAGTATGCGAATGTAGTAGCCGCACTCCCTACACGAGCGTTGATTTCTTCATCACGAGAAAGGCTGGCAGTGACCGTGGACCCAAGATAGCAGAATTTGTGAACTGGTGTTAGATGGTTGCCATTTAAAGTGACACTTGATGTGCCACCTCCCTGACACAATACAACTGTTTTGGAGACACTTATTTTCAGAAAATAGGTCATGCCCAAACAAATTATTGATTGGGCATTGGTGTAGTCTCACTGTGGGCGACTAGGCAGCATCGTCAGCGAAAGGAGGTCCTGAGAAGAATTTCATCGTTTTGTCTTGGCTCTTAAGCGAGCCAAGTTAAAAAGAGTGAACTATCAGATCAGAGTGCGGATGAAAACATCACCATCAGCGTTCCCTGAGCTTGGTTCAAAGGACTGCGAAGATGCCAAAGAGAGTGGGGGGCAAGGACACAGCCAAGTGACTCCACTCTTAACCTCGAAACTATCAGATGTGCTGCCATCAGCAGACTGTATGCTGGATTTCATGCCCTCATGGAAGGAGACAATCAATTGGAGCAACTTTGGGGACAGCCAATATGCTTCAGTGTTTTATAAAGACTTGGCCTGCTGACTGTGTCAAATGCCTTAGTCAGATCCACAGAAAGCAATACATAAAGAGCACTCCTGCTCTCTGAACTTCTTGTAGCTGTCGAAGGGTAAATATCATGTCAGTTGTTGACCTTCCAGCTCTGAATCCACATTGTGACTCTGGAATAACACGCTCCGCCAGTTCTAGTCGTTTTGAAAGGACTAGTGCAAAAGCATTGCCTGTTACACTTAGAAGGGAGATGCCTCTGTAGTTGTTACAATCCCTTTATTTTTATAAGTGTCACTATCTTTGCATCCCTCATGTCTGAAATTTTCACCTCTCTCCAGCACTGAATCAAGGAGATTGTAGAGTGGGGCAGGAGGACATCAATTGTATTTGAGGATTTCTGCAGGAATATTGTCTGATCCTGATGCGCCTTGCCATTTGAAAGTTTGTTGATTGCTTCGGAAAGTTCCAGCTCTGTGGGTTCGGTATCCAGCTCGGTTAGGTCATGATGTTTCAGTATGATCTGATCGAGAGCTGGGTTTGCCGGTGTCTCCACAGAGTAAAGATTTGAATAGTGTTCCACCCATCTTTCGAACTGTTTGGTCATATCTGTTATTGGCTCATCTGTTTCCGATCTTAGTGGTGTTTTTGTTATGTTTGGTCCCAAGGAAGCTACTCTGATATTTTCGTACATCGCCTTGGTGTTGCCCATATCTGCAGCATTTTGTGTCGCAGAACATAGATTTGACCAGTATTCATTTGCACACCTCCTTCGACTCTCGTTGCAATACTGATTTTTTGTGTGCTGGAAGATGGTCTTTGAACTTTGCGAGGGTTTCTTTTTGTGATTTATTGGGTTCTTTTCTTTTCTCAAGTAGAGGCTTGGGAGTTATTTCATTTGTTCACCCAGTCTTTGTTGGAGAATTTTCTTGGCGCCAAAGGAGTCAATGGCACAGTCATATATGTTAGATTTTTAGAATGTTCACTTTTCGTCTACGCTACATTCTCCCATTTCATTCTCACACAGAGCAGTAAACGCCTTTCTGAAAGTCTCCCTATTCTCTGTAATCCCCATTTTGATAAGCTGACTTTGGGTTTGGGTGGTCTTCTTGTTGAATGGGTTTTCCTTTAAAGTATTTTGACTTTGCTGATAACTAGTGCATGATCTGTATCACAGTCTGCGCTGTGGAAGTCGTGTGATTTTCACTGTGTTGAGGTGTTGTCTGCGTATGAGTACAAAATCAAGCTGATGGTGTAGGACCTGTGATAAGGAAAGTCGGAGTAAGACTAGTCTGAGTGATGTTGGACTGTTGATAGTCGGAGTAAGACTAGTCTGAGTGATGTTTGACTGTTGATAAGGAAAGTCGGAGGTAAAAGACTAGTCTGAGTGATGTTGGACTGGTGATAAGGAAAGTCGGAGTAAGGCTGGTCTAAGGTGATGTTGGACTGAGGTGATAAGGAAAGTCAGGTAAGACTAGTCTGAGTGATGTTGGACTGAGTGATAAGGAGAAAGTCGGAGTAAGACTAGTCTGAGTGATGTTGGACTGGTGATGGGAAAGTCCGGAGTAAGACTAGTCTGAGTGATGTTGGACCTGTTGATAAGGAAAGTCGGAGTAAGACTAGTCTGAGTGATGTTGGACTGGTGAAAGGAAAGTCGGAGTAAGCCTAGTCTGAGTGATGTTGGACTGGTGATAAGGAAAGCGTGCTTTCACGTAAAGATTAGTCCAGGTAACCATATTAGACTCCATTTCTATATATATATCTGACCTGACCTCCAATATTGCGAGCAACAACCAATTTGTCATCTGAAGTCTTGTAAAATAAAAATGTTAATAAATGAACACAAAAATGAAAAACATGTTATTTATATAAACTAAAGTCAGAAAAATAAATACACGTAATAAATATAACAAGAATTTATCAATATAAATTTTAATTTCTAAGTATGGTCAAATTTAATTTTATTCTCAATAATAATAATACAAAATATACAAACTTCAGGAATGCATGAGGGTGATCCTGGATACGTGTTAAATACAAGTCCATGCGTCCAATTTTGACTCAAGAAAGTGATACGGCAAATCTCATCCTAGAAGAAAATATGTATGAAATGAGAAAATGGTTGAATTTATTTGTTCTACACTAGCAGAGTCATGGCATCATGTCGTGTATCATACAGTACATTCATTACATACTTGATCTTTTATTTGATTACATACTTGATCTTACATTTGATTACATACTTGATCTTACATGTGAGTACATACTTGATCATTAACAAAACATTGTTTATCTAGAACATTCAAGCAGGTTTTTCTTTTACTTTATTCGTGTTGTGTCTTCCAGCGTTTAGTCTATGCAAAGAGATTCTGGTAAGTGTGCCTTCCAACGTTTAGTCTTGGCAAAAAGAGTTCTGGTAAGTGTACCTTCAGTTTGATCTTGGCAAAGAGTTCTGATGATGTACCTTCCAGCGTTTAGTCTTGGCAAAGAGTTCTGGTAAGTGTACCTTCCAACGTTTAGTCTTGGCAAAGAGTTCTGGTAAGTGTACCTTCCTACGTTTAGTCTTGGCAAAGAGTTCTGGTAAGTGTACCTTCCAACGTTGGTCTTGGCAAGAGTTCTGGTAAGTGTACCTTCAACGTTTAGTCTTGACAAAGAGTTCTGTTAAGTGTACCTTCCAACGTTTAGTCTTGGCAAAGAGTTCGGTAAAGTGTACCTTCAACGTTTAGTCTTGGCAAAGAGTTCTGGTAAAGTGTACCTTCAACGTTTAGTCTTGGCAAAGAGTTCTGGTAGTGTGCCTTTAAACGTTTAGTCTATGCACAGAAGTTGGGACCATAGGCACCAAAAGCAAGTATAAAGGAGTCAGTAAGCTGGCACTGGTCAAGACCCTACCCCACCTATATGTGATGGCCCTGGAAACAGACAGAGGATTCTGTCTGGCTACAGGGATATGGATCAATGGAGAGCTACAGGTATAGGTAGTAGTGCAAGCACAGAAACGACATACAGGTCCAAAATCGGGAATAAATACACGCATCTCCAGATCTCCTAGTCAGTTACAATGGGATAAATCTACAAAAGCAAACGTGAAATAACGTACGAATAATCTGTGAGCGAATACTAACTTTTCGAGTCAATGGCTGTACTATAATTACCAGCTGTAGGTAGAATCAATGAGAACGATGTGTAACGAGGCAATGGTCGTACCACAATTGTCATCTCTCGGCAAGTGTCTCTGAGAACACTGTAACGTATCGTGACACAAGGGAAGACTGCAGTAAACTCCGTATCGGAGGCCAAGCACGGATACTTCTATTGTGTAAAGTTAACCGAGCGCAAAACCTAAGGTTGTGCTCTTCTGCCTAACGAAGCTACCCTCCCTGAGACAACCTGGCAAGGTACTGTTGCACGAGTGCAAATTGGAAATTTGCATTTAGTGCCGGGTAAAACAACATCCCCGGGCGAGCGCAAAATCTTAAGTTGCGTTGCTAGCGAAGAATGAAATGACCCTCTGGATTATGTGTGCAGTCCCAGTTCAATTCTACCCCAGGGCCAGGAAAAATGCAGAGTGGAAATCGCAAATTGTCAGGTGTCGACATGTGTCTCGGAAACGGCTAAAAATTTCCCCAGAATAAACTCACCGTGGCTGAAAAGTAAGGCCGATAATGCAAGGTTTGTCTTCTCTTACAAGTCCATACGCTGACAAGGGTTCGGTACTTTTCAATGCGATTTCAAATAAATAAGTACACTCACCGGCTCAGATCAAAATGGCCAAATAACAGTCGAAAACTGATCGTATCGAGTGAACGCAAACGTAGTGTCCGTGAAGGTTGTTGCTCAATTACTCTCTCCTGGCGAAAATCACATATAGGTCACAAGAGTGGTGTGAGTGGTTGTTCGACACCCGCGAAGTAGCTCACTGGACTATAATCACATGCTCATTGTGATCAATAAGTGGATCCTTTAGGCTCCATCCGCACTAGAAATGGGAGAATAATGCAGTGATCAATTAACTGTACCTGAGTAGGAGTCTCCGCAGCACTAAGCATATCACTACATGCCTGGGCTATTTGGAGGTTTCTGCAACACTAAGCATAGCACTACATGCCTGGAGCTGTTGGAGGTTTCTGCAGCACTAAGCATTGCTTTTCATGTCTGAAGCTGTTGGAGGTTTCTGCAGCACTAAGCATAGCACTACACGCCTGGAGCTGTTGGAGGTTTCTGCAGCACTAAGCATTTGCACTACACCTAGAGCTATTTGGTGGTTTTCTGTAGCATTAAGCATTACACTACATGCCTGGGGCTGTTGGAGGTTTTTAGTTTTAAAGAAAACTCGGAGTGCTTCCCCCATTGCACTATAGGTGCTTCCCCATTGCACTATAGGTGCTTCCCCCGTGCACTATAGGTGCTTCCCCCGTGCACTATAGGTGCTTCCCCCATTACACTAGAGTGCTTCCCCCGTGCACTATAGGTGCTTCCACATTGCTATAGGTGCTTCCCCCATTGCACTATAGGTGCTTCCCCCTTACACTATAGGTGCTTTACCCCATTGCACTATGGAAAGAGTGAAAGTTCATAATTCCTGAGGTTCGAAGAAGAAGAACCCTTTGCCTCCCCACTCCAATGCTTTCTTTGTGATTCTATCATCATTTCTTCTCCAGTGTATGCCTTTGCTTCCACTCAATGTTTTTCTTTGTGATTCTGTCATCATTTCTTTACTCAGTGTATGCCTTCTTCCTCAATGTTTTCTTTGTGATTCTGTCATCATTTCTTCTCAGTGTATGCCTTTGATTCCACTCAATGCTTTCTTTGTGATTCTGTCATCATTTCTTCTCAGTGTATGCCTTTGCTTCCACTCAATGTTTTCTTTGCGTTCTGTCATCATTTTCTTCTCAGTGTATGCCTTTTGCTTCCCTCAATGTTTTCTTTACTGATTCTGTCATCATTTCTTCTCAGTGTATGCCTTTGCTTCCACTCAATGTTTTCTTTGTGATTCTGTCATCATTTCTTCTCAGTGTTTGCCTTTTAGCCACTCAATGCTTTCTTTGTGATTCTGTCATCATTTCTTCTCAGTGTATGCCTTTGCTTCCACTCAATGTTTTCTTTGTGATTCTGTCATCATTTCTTCTCAGTGTATGCCTTTGCTTCCACTCCAGTAACTCTTTGTGATTCTGTCATCATTTCTTCTCAGTGTATGCCTTTGCTTCCACTCAATGTTTTCTTTGTGATTCTGTCATCATTTCTTCTCAGTGTATGCCTTTGCTTCCACTCAATGTTTTCTTTGTGATTCTGTCATCATTTCTTCTCAGTGTATGCCTTTGATTCCTCAATACTTTCTTTGTGATTCTGTCATCATTTCTTCTCAGTGTATGCCTTTGCCTCCCACTCAATGCTTTCTTTGTGATTCTGTCATCATTTCTTCTCAGTGTATGCCTTTGCTTCCACTCAATGCTTTCTTTGTGATTCTGTCATCATTTCTTCTCAGTGTATGCCTTTGCTTCCACTCAATGCTTTCTTTGTGATTCTGTCATCATTTCTTCTCAGTGCTTGTGCCTTTACTTCCCATAATGCTTTCTTTGTGATTCTGTCATCATTTCTTCTCAGTGTATGCCTTTGCTTCCACTCAATGCTTTCTTTGTGATTCTGTCATCATTTCTTCTCAGTGTATGCCTTTGCTTCCACTCAATGCTTTCTTTGTGATTCTGTCATCATTTTTCTTCTCAGTGTTTGCCTTTGCTTCCCTCAATGCTTTCTTTTGTGATTTAGGGATCATTCTTTACTCAGTGTATGCCTTTGCCTCCCACTCAATGCTTTCTTTGTGATTCTGTCATCATTTCTTCTCAGTGTATGCCTTTGCTTCCACTCAATGCTTTCTTTGTGATTCTGTCATCATTTCTTCTCAGTGTATGCCTTTGCTTCCACTCAATGCTTTCTTTGTGATTCTGTCATCATTTCTTCTCAGTGTATGCCTTTGCTTCCACTCAATGTTTTCTTTGTGATTCTGTCATCATTTCTTCTCAGTGTATGCCTTTGCTTCCACTCAATGCTTTCTTTGTGATTCTGTCATCATTTCTTCTCAGTGTATGCCTTTGCTTCCACTCAATGCTTTCTTTTGTAGTTCTGTCATCATTTGTTTTTTTTTTTCTTTACGGATGATGCCTTTGCTTCCACTCAATGCTTTCTTTGTGATTCTGTCATCATTTCTTCTCAGTGTGCCTTTGCTTCCACTCAATGCTTTCTTGTGATTCTGTCATCATTTCTTCTCAGTGTAATGCCTTTGCTTCCTCAATGCTTTCTTTGTGATTCTGTCATCATTTTTTTCTCAGTGTATGCCTTTGCTTCCTCAATACTTTCTTTGTGATTCTGTCATCATTTCTTCTCAGTGTATGTATTATTCCCTCAATGCTTTCTTTGTGATTCTGTCATCATTTCTTCTCAGTGTGTGCCTTTGCTTCCACTCAATGCTTTCTTTGTGATTCTGTCATCATTTCTTCTCAGTGTATGCCTTTGCCTCCCACTCAATGCTTTCTTTGTGATTCTGTCATCATTTCTTCTTAGTGTATGCCCGACTCAATGCTTTCTTTGTGATTCTGTCATCATTTCTTCTCAGTGTATGCCTTTGCCTCACTCGAAATGCTTTCTTTGTGATTCTTTCATCATTTCTACTCAGTGTATACCCCACATATCTCCATCTTCTCTTCCTTATAACAAAGGATTAATGGTAGTTGACCAGACATTTATCTGAAAATCCTAACTTGATTGTTTCTGCTGTTCTTGAATACTTTCAGTTCCTTATATCTTGATATGTCTGTCTGTATTATCAGTTGGGGACATAAAATCAACATTTGCATGATTCCCACAGTTTCATTTGTTTACCAAACTTACCGTGTCCCCGCCTGAAACTTCAATCTTGAATCTGTATATTGGTACTACCATATTCTGTTGAAGAAAACAAATGTCAAATAACAAAATAGCAAATATGATCTATTAAAACTCTTCTTGTCCAATAAACCTTCAGTAGCAACTTGAAGTGTATATGTCTGTACCATTTAGCTGTTGGTAGCAACTTAGAGTGTATATGTCTGTACCATTGGGCTATTTGGTAGCAACTTGAGTGTATATGGAGTGTGACATTAACTCTTAAGCAACTTCATGGGTTTTAAGTTTTATGTTATTTTGATGACCTGCTCATAACCTCCATCCTCATACAAGTAGATTGTCATATGCCCCGCTTCGCTCTGCAACAGCTCTACCATGCGCATTAGCCAGAAACCCCAGCCGGACTTCTCTACTTGAACCGACCCATCAGTATATACAACAACATCATCATCACTTGCATTATCTTCTATCAGCTGCTTAACTGCGAGATCAGCCTTCATGTTGTCCAAATATCTACATTCTCTTCCAAGAGTAATGATAACGTTGAGATAGTTGGTCATGCTACCATCTGTTGGGATCCATTCTTCCCCTTTGGTAGGGTCATAACTGTAGTCACCCTGGCCAATTGTTCTCTCAGCCTGGGCCATCCACGACATGCCACGCTTGATTCTCATGCCCTTAACATCATTAGTGTTCTTGTGCAGTGGATATCATCTTATCCACCCAGTAACCTGCATATATATGGGTTTGGGCGATTGCATGACTTGGGAGCATAGTGACAGAAGGCCAAGCATATATACTCGTATTCACAATGGGGGGTATCTCTGAAGTACGGCCAAGGACTATACGCATACCTTCAGTCTGAACCCGTTCGAGTCGTTCACATTGTGATCTTGATATCGTAAAATGTCGAGTCCCGTAATCTACCACGGACATAACCAGTCGATCGAACAAAGACAGTAGTCTCTGCTCAAGGTTTCTTTAATATCTTGTAGTCATCTTCTCCTTGGTCTGCCTCTGCGTCCTGGGACCCTGCCCTCTAATATTGTTCTCAGGTTGAATCTTTCTAAAAGTATCCATTTTTTCTGTATAGTATATTGTTTATCAGCTACTTGTCTTTAACATTCAGTTCTTTCAGAACATAAGTGTTCTTCCTTTTTTTATATCCATGATATTCGTAGAATCTTTCTGTAGCAGTTCGTTTCGAAGAACTGAATTTTAGTTCTTCTTGTTTGTATAATGGTCCATGATTTCAAACCATAAGTAGCCACTGGAAAAATACACATTCTCAGTATTTCTAATTTTCAACAGAAGCTGCACAAAACAAATTCCTACTATAGTAAATACATGATGGTCCAGATTTGATGTCTAAATGAAGCAATTAGAAATTAAAACCATGTTCGATCTCTTCTTCTTTGCGTTTCCGGCCTAGACTGATGGACTGCTTTTATCATGAATTTTACTGTTGTTTTTAAGGACTCGTTCCTCCGTACAGTTTTTTTCATGAAGCTCTGTATGTTATGGCCATGACTCTTTCCTTATACCTGCTAACCGTTGACAGTCTTGCAAGACATGTTCTGCCGTCATGTCTGCCATTTTGCGAGGGCACAGGCCAGTTGTGTCAATTTTAAATTTATGGAACATGTGGACTCTGAGCTTGTTGTGTCAGTACGGAGTGAAATGGCAACGTGTTCACTTGAGAGAGACCATAGTATCCACGTCACTGTCTGTGTACTGAGGTGGTCTTTTTGCCCATTTGCTTCTAGTACCGAACCAATGGTTGTTTTGACTTCCTCATAACTGATCTCGAGATCAGTCTGAGGTAGTCGCGCCCGCCCTCTTTGGCTAACTTGTCTGGCTGCTTCGTTTCCCCTAACGTTGCAGTGTGACGGTATCCACTGGATGACAGTGCGTTTAATTGAATTCGTTAGTTCAGCGAGGGACGTTTTGAGCTCATTCATCTCAGTTTTGCCAACGCATTTGAGTGCCGTGATGACCGATAGAGCATCGGTGAATATCACGACCTTGTTGCGTGTAGTGTTTCTTCTCTCCAAGATCATTTCAGCCGCCTCTTTGATTGCCTCTGCCTCTGCTCGGTAGTTATTCAAGTATTTGCCAGTGGCAATCGCTTTCTTGACCGTTACTTTCTTTGAGATTTTAAGCACTATTCCTCCTCCGCCATCGCTTATTACGTTGTTGCCGATCCGTCCGTGTAGACGTGCGTCCACTCATTTCAGGGTACTCTGATTCTATGTACTCTTCTGTGCGATTTTCTGTCGAGGTTTGTTTGGACCCTTTTTATTTCAGTATGCGCAAGTTGATTCCCCTTAGTTCTGGCATTTTGGTTTTCCATGGCGGGCACTTGTCGATTGCCGGGATAGGTTTGGCTGTGTGCATTTGGAAAGGACTGGATGGTCTATGGTCAGTGCCTTAGAGATTCTAACGAAGAAGTTAGATCTCTGTATTCTCTTTTTCGAATTCATACATTCTTTCATGCATTGGATGAGATTCGAGCCGTTTGAGTTTTCCGCAAGTACTAACCGGTGATGATGCATGGGCCCGGTTCTGACTGGTGTTCACTTTTGCAAATTGCTTGTTAGATGTAGTGCTCCGCTGCTGTACCGTACTCTAGGATCAGTCGCCTCTACCAGAGTAAAGTGTCTTGAGAATTCAGCGTTTGCTCCCATGTGGAACCTGCGAGTTTACGCATCATTGTTAGCCTATGCCTCGCTTTGCCCGTAGTATTTTCGATCTGGGTGCACAAGTCAGCTTTCTGTCGAGTGTGACTCCTAGGTACGTTGGGGTTTTGCTCTCCGGAAGGTTCCTGTCCATTGACTTTAAGCGTTATCTTGTAATCCACTTGTTGTTCTGGGAGAACACAGTGTAAAGTGGTCTTTGAAGGATTTATTTTCATATTCTGCTTTTAACGGCCACACTTCAAGGTTATTCAACGCTAGCTTGCAGTCCAGATTTTCTGCTGTGGGCGTGGCTCTTCTCGCCCATCCATGAACCGATCTGAATGCCTGCATGAAAGATGAAATAAAGAAATCCATCCACCATGTGTGTACAACCAAGCAAATCATCAGTTTACCTTACAAATGTAAATACAAAGAAATAATACACAGAGTAAGCCGTGGCCAACGTTACAAACTGGCCTCAGCAGCGCGGACAGCAATATTGCCATGTGACGTCACAGGCTGAGGCAGTGTATTCTTACAGACTAACTATTGACTGTTACTATTGGGAAACCTTTAATTAGACAATACATCTTGCAGATGTTAGAAACTTGTTGTTGGATGCATGTGTGTGTTATAGAAGATGTTTTCTGATGAGTAGCTATAGTTGTTGCTCTCACATATTATTTTAGTTTAATTTTATACAGAATGCTTAGATTAATTTAAATATGATAACTATTGTGCCCACATCAGCTTATAGTGATCTCTCTTCAGTTATCCATGAATAAGTAAGCTACATGTTTGCACAACACCACATCTTGATTAGCACATAAACTAACATCCTTATCAATAATCCATGGATTAGTCAGTCTGAAGTGTGCACATCACCACAGCTTGATTGCTTCAGAAACTAGAAACAGTATTACATAAATATATTTATCTACTACTGAATTTGCTACTTTTCTTTTGTGAAGAAGCAGCTTGCTGAACATTGCATTGATCATTCCTTATTTTCTATAATTGTTGAGGAAAATGTTAGCAAATGTTGGAACCATGGACAATAAAGTTTTTCTTTTTTGAGCTCATAGTCACATGCAGTACTGTCTAATGAGAATTTTAAGTAGCTAGCAGTTACAATTTGTATGACAATCTCCTTCTGGTTTGTCGTGGCCAAGAACTTATCTTCATATTCAGATGATATCAACATGAACAACTAGATATGATATGAAGCGAGAACAGTGGTCTTGTGATGGGTATACAGTCCACCCCTATCTATTAAATGTGTGTAGTCTAACCAGGACAGATCAAGGTTCAATTTCTGCTGTAATGCCCTTAGCTTGCTGAATAAGAAGGCAACATGAAGGGCCTTTAATCTTCTACACAGTCTGCTTAGGCAGCAAATCCACACAGTGTAGACAAGTACATCCACAGTTCCGTCAGGCACTATGATTTCAGAATTTTCTACATTCACTTCAAACCATGGGTCTCCTTGCTTGGCAGCACTTGTCTCCATCTCTCATTGTCTGTACTGAACACTGCTAATAAGTCATGAGATTGGAATACCACATCTCGGGAGCACATACACAAAACCGTCAAATCCTTGTTTCTTTTCAGTTTCCAAAATTTGCTGCACAGAAACAAGGTAGTTTGCTCCTGAAAGTTGCACTGTACTCACTGAATCTGGCCTCAGGTGTCCGTTTGTAGTTTTCCTAACAAGATGTACTCTATGTTCATTAATGCATATTTAGTTAAATCTATCATTGCCTTCAATGTGTAATCAAAGCATGGAATGTTTCCTATAGTGACTTCCTTCTCTTACTGGTAGATTATGCCATGCTTCACCCATTTACATAGCTGTTCCAAATTCAGCAAATTAGTTTTATCAGTAGCTAAGTATAGGCATGGCAAATGGGTTTCGAAGCTTTGTTCCAATAAATTTATTTTTAACATTTATAATGTTCCACCACTGTAGTATTGTATTAATAAAAGTTGCAGTACCATCTTCCTGATCACTGTTCCGTAGAGCTGCAGCATTCTGCTCGTTGAACACAGCAAAGAATAAGAGATACCTGTCTGTCAAAACTAGATGGGAAACAGTGCTTTGTGAGCAATCGCAGGTGCTAATTTGGTAATGTTGTTACATTCTTTATTATACAAAATTTTCAAGCTGGACATCTTTGCTCTCATGAGTTCCTCTGATTGTGATACAGGATAGCAAGGGAAAACAAAGTTTTGCTCCGTGTCCTTCTGGTTGATCCAGTTGTGCCATATGCATTTCAATATATGTACTGAATCATGAAGCAAAAAGATTGGTGTTCCAAATACCTGGATTCTCAAAGTGTATGCATTCATGAACTTCCTGCAAGTTGTTTGTACACTTTTCATTTACCATTGTTATCCTGTGCTGTGGGACTTTAAAACCAACGGACTGCTCTGTCTGTATAGTCTGAATCAAATTTCCTTGCTCGTCATCTGATGTCATCTTCTTCATTGGAATTGGTCAACCACTTCAGTGTAATTGCCAAATATTGAAAATAAAATGCCTGCACAGTGGTAGCACTTTCGACTGAATTTGATGCTGTGCCAATCAATTTCACTATCGCAGTATAATTTAATGCAGCTTTGACATAAATTTCATCCATCTGAATGGCTACAATTTGGTCAGTTGCAGAAAGTTTGCTGCTCTTGATCTGTAATGTTACTGATGTCCAGAATCCTACAGACTTTGTCAATGGCATAGTGTTTCTGGAGTGTGCCATGATGGGGAAGACACAGATAATTTGATCTTCTTAGAAATCTGTAGCATACTGGGGATTTTATATATGTCATGAATGCCAAAACAGTGGTCATTACTGATGTACCGTTTTCTGTTATCTGGAGTTCTGACCAGCTGCAACTGTTCAGTGAGGAATTGAAGTGTTTTCTCTGGCACAACACTAGTGCTTGTTGTGGTGGATGATAAACTAATTGCTTCAACCAGATTAGCATGTACCTTTGTCATGTAATAGTCAACAGTTCGATCTTCTTCTAAATCTTTATATAAACAATAGGACAAAAGATTCTCAACATGAGACCATCTCTCAATTTTCCACTACTTGACAGCCAGTTAAAGGAACTTTTTCTATGGAAACTCCCTTCAGGTGAACAGTAAAGGACATGTCCTGGTCTATTTTAATACTTAGTCCTATAGCTGGTGCTTCCATGGTTTCAACAATTACAGTGTACAATAGAACATATTCCTTGTCTTTACAAATCTGCAGAAACTTTGCATTTAAATTATCTTGTAACCTTGCTTCATAATTGTCCTGAAAAACTTTAAAATCACTGATCAGATCTGACGCCAGCCAATCTTCAACATCTTTATTATATCTTTCTTGTACTGCTGTAGCTCGTGCTTGTGGATTCTTACGAAGAACGACAGGCGCTTTTGACATATAAGATGGAAGGTTAGGAAACACAGTAGGAACAGCATCAGGTTTTAAAACTACACAACGCCTGTCAATAATGTGTTCTACATCATTTGCATCTGTATATTTATCTGAACGTACTAAATCTTCTTCTCTAAAATGTTTGATACAAACAACACTATGTTTCGTGGGAAGCCAATCTTGACGTGGAATATTTTTGATCCATGGCATTGTCCCGAATTTCCTGACGATTTTCATTTTGGAACCTTAGATACTTTAACATAATCTCCCTCATAATTAGATCTACAATTTGGTACACAACACTTTCTAGGCAGCATTATTTTGTTGTTATGTTTATTAAAGAAGGTAATTGTTAAATTATACACATATAATTATAAATCGTAATTTGATCTACATTTTTGAGTACACATTACTTACTAGCTGGGTATCGTTATTTTTATTGTTATGTTTTGTTGTTTACAACACTGACAACAGTTAGGTTTATGAAGAAGGTACTTGTTAAGTGCTTATATTATACATATATAATACAATCGTAATTTGATCTACATTTTGGTACACAGCACTTACTATGCATCATTATTTTGTTGTTATGTTTACTGAAGAAGTTCGTTTGAGTCCGTATGTTTACTAAAATGTCCTTATGTTTACTAAACACGTTTGAATAATCCGCCTCACCCTCCATCTTGACAAATAGAGCATTTGGCCCGGTTTGTAACGTTGGCCACGAGTAAACCCTTGACAGACTCTATAAACGACAAGTTGATAAAGTCATGTTGTGCCCTGTCTGAATGACTTCTGCACGTCAGGGCGACTGTATCCATGTCTAAAATTAATTAGATTATTGGAGCATGTGAAGTTCTCTCTGAGTGACTTCTACACGTCAGGGTAAGTATGTCGATGTTTTAATTAATGAAATTATTGGGCATGTGATTCTCTCTGGAATGACTACACCCCCAAAGGTTTTCACATGAACACAAAAAGCAAGTGCTTGGCTTGTCAAGCTCACCTCGTATATGTAGAAATAATCTGCTGGTACTCCTGGGTCTCTGATCGCCAATTGATTTGAAGAGATTGTTAATCTCTTCGACAGCAAATATCACACTGGCGTCTGTTAGTTGTGCATCGTATGGCTTCTCCTTTTTCAGTCTTACAAGTTACGACTTGGCAGAACTGTTGCAAGTAGTAGTAGTAGTAGTACCTGGCACATTAACACAGTAATAGTCACATTTTAAAAATATGTAGCAGTAAACATTATGTAGCAGTGAACAGTAATGTAGCAGCAAAACATTATATAACATCAAACATTATGTAGCACTAAACATTATGTAGCAGTAAACAGTATGTACCAGTAAACATTATGTAGCAGTAAACATTAATAGCAGCCGTGAACATTGTGTAGCACTAAACATTATGTAGCAGTAAAACATTATGTAGCAGTAAACATTATGTAGCAGTAAACATTATGTAGCCGTGAACATTGTGTAACAGTGAACAGTATGTAGCAATCGCTTCCAGTATGTAGCAGTAGACATTATGTAGCAGTAAACATTATATAGCAGTGAACATTATGTAACAGTAAACATTATGTAGCAGTGGGCATTATGTAGCAGTGAACATTATGTAGCAGTGAACATTATGTAGAAGTAGACATTATGTAAATAAAGCATTATGTAGCGAGTGAACATTATGTGGCAATTGGGCATAGTGTGACAACAATGTGAATCGTAACAAGTAATAGTAATATATTAAAATTAATAACAGCAGTAAAATAACACGTCAATGTCAGATCTCAGCGCATATATGATCATAACTTCTGTGTTGCCATCATTTTAAATCAATAACCGCATTGCTTTCTGTCACAACATATCGAAACGAGTTTCACCTGGCATCATTTACCGTATATTGCAATTAAGACGGTATCATCAGTCATCTCGATTCATTATAATTGTATCCTCTCTAGCTATTAAACAAAATCCATGTGAGACCTAAATGTTTTACAATGCAAGTAACAACAGTCTGGTGATAATATGCATCTTGTCAGTCCATGCTGATCATTACAGAAGGATTCTATCTGTGTGTCTGATACTATAGCATATTTGCTGCCAAATATCATATTCTGGAAGGAATCTTGAGTCTTTGTCTCAAATCATTTAGCTCCTCTAATATTTTAGAAAGTTTCCTGTGATCAGTTTGCTGTGAAACATATATTACATTGATCTATAATGCAATGTGAATATTTTTTGCTATTATCACTTATTGATGTTTGTATGATATACTTTTATATGTGTGTGGCGCACAAGTGCCTGAACAGTGTTAAATAAATATTTGCTGTGACAGCCACAATTTTCAACTTTCTCTTATCTTCAGCTCACCATAAGTCTATAAAAGAACTCTGCCTGCATAATTGGCTTTCTACACAACTCTATCCATCAGCCTGATTTTTCCATGTGCTGAGACCTATGAAAGATTTCCAATTAGTGGAACATCTTTTTATGTCTCGAACAGTAGGACTGCCTGGTGTATCTTCCCTCAAAAATTCTTAGTATTATTTTGATTTGGTAAATCAGTTCCATTCTTCCTCCACATGCCCCAACTATTTTGATCAATCACTCTTTGAACATGCCCATGATGGAAGGCAGTTGCATTGCGATATGAGTTGGTTGTTTTATCATACCACCTGATGTTCATAATTTGGGAGACATCAAAGGGTAAAGATTTTAAATCCCCCCTTTTGGGTGTTTGATATTCCTTTTTCGAAAATATGGAAAAAGGAAAATTACAACCGTTTTTAATCTTCTCTAAATTTATTTTTTTTCCCCCCCCGGCTTTATGCTTGTTAATATAAACCGCACCCCCTATAGAGTTTTTTTTCAATTAAAAAAGGGTTCAGTGAAATTTTAAAGATAAAAATTTTTTTAAACTGGTTTGATGGTTATCTTTTAAAAGTGATTTTTTGTTTACCTTTGACATATAAAACCCTTTTTGGTATATATGAAAAAAGGTGAGTTATAAAATTATTGATTACATTGCATAATACTTGGGCATAAGGAAATCTCAACGAAAGAAATTCCGAGAAGAATTTCTTTTTTTTCTTGGCTCTGGGCGAAAAAAGTGCCATCGATCTAATGGGGATGAAAACATCACTATCAAACATTGGCAAGGCCCAAATTTTTGGATCGATTATCTCACTGGAGATAACCTTCTCTCTCTCCTCTCCATCCCCATGACTGATAAACCCAAATTGTATCATGAATTTTCTTTTTTTGGGGGATGTTCCTCCACCTCTCAAACTCTGTTTTTGGGGCCCGGGTTTCTTTTTATACCTGTGGTTGCAATCTTGAAAGTCCCTCCCGTCATTCCCTTTTGCTTTTAAATTTGAAAACATGGGGCGCGGGAGTTTGTTGGGGGGTACGGAGGGGGATTGGAACTTGTTAGGAAGACCATACCCCCGCCGTTGTTGTACTGAGGATGGTCTTTGTCTTATTTTTAAAGTCCCAAAGAGGGTTGTTCGGTTTCTTAACATCTGAATCGCGGGGTATCCCCGCCCCTTTTGCTAGCTTTTGGGGTTTCATTTTCCCTTTTTTGCAGTGGTGGGATCCACTAATGATGCGTTTGAGGGGGTACACTAGTGCATCGATCGCTTTCCTCTTGAGCTCGTTTTTCACCTTTTAGTGCCGTGAGCCCCATAAGGATCGGGGATATCGACTTTTTAAGGGGCCCCTTTTTTCGGATATTTGGCCGTTCTTTTTCCTCTGCCGTATTTTTCAGTATTTGCCCGTGGCAACGCTTTTGACCCATTTCTTTGAGGTTTAAGCACTATTTATCCTCCCCCTTGCGATTGCGCCTTCCGATCCTCATTGTAAAATTTTCCTTATTTTTTAGGGTTTTGGGGCATTATTTTTCTTGGCCCTCTTCTTCGAATTTTCTTTGCCCTTTTAGATGCCGGAATTGATTCCCTTTGTTCCAGCATTTTTTGGGTTTCCCCCCCTGGGCACAACGTTGGGGTGATTTTACTTTGCGTTTTTGGACCTGATTTCGGTAAATTTTTCGTTTTTGCAAACGGTTCCCCTGATCCCCCCTTCCGAATCCCTTATTCTTTGAAGGTGGGGAAATTTACCTTTAAATTTTTCCGCAAATACGACTTTTCTGTCCCTTCGATCTGCCATTGGTTGGGTCCCGTGTTTTTTCATCCCCTTTATGGGCGGAACTTATGGCTCCATAATCACGTTTGGCTGTTGCTCCCTTTGGGGTTTTTGTTGATCCTACCACGCTGCTCCTCTTTGGGGCCGGTTGCCCCTTCCCAAAGATGTTTTTGGGGCTTGAACCTGCAGTTTGGGATTATCTGACCTTTTCCCCTTTTTTCCTACATTTTCAATTTGGGGGGCCAATCGTTTTCTCATGA